>VXAX01003853.1:1053563-1083315 GCA_013399835.1 Leptocoma aspasia
TTTTCCCTTTTTTTTTTTTTTTTTTTTTTTTAGTTGTAGAATGTGGGATTATTTGTCAAGAAAACCCAACCCTGTAAACCACAATAAGATAACCCTGTAAAATTGATAAGATCTTTTCAGTTTTCTACTGCCCTGGGCAACCTATTATCTTTTCCTTTCACTTACAAACTTAACACCTGAAGGTTTTTTGTTAAGCCTTTTCCTCTGTTTGATACTGTTTGTGTAGAAAGGAATTTATTACTATGCAGAATATGTATATGAAAACCAAAGTATTGCCAAATTAATAATGGCAGCAGAAAGAATGATAACTTTTTTTTGTTGCTAAGGAAATGCAATAATTTTCTCCTCGGGGTTGTGACCTTAGTAAAACATCACTTAGCTATTTTCCTTTTTTCAGCTTTAAAAAATCATAGCAAACAAATATTTTCCAAGATACTCAAATATCTTGTCCCAAAACCATAGGAATTGCTAACCATAAATGTTGTACATTACGGTACTCTCACCCATGGGTTTTTTTGCTGCTTGTGAGTGAAGTTGCTTGTGGGGATACAAAGATCAGTTTTAAAGGTGGGAGCAGGTTACACATTGCTGTCATTATCTATTATTTGTGAAGTTTCATTTTTCTGAAGCCAAAAAGAGCATACATTTTATAAGCAAGTGAGATAACACATAAAATCAACATGCCATGGATTGTTTTTTAGGGTTTTGTTCAACTCAGTTCTTGAATATTTGGACAAGAACAGTTAGAATTACAGTCACACCAGTAGTGGTTTGTCATTTAACTCTTGCTCTGAGACAAAGTTTTCTGCACTCTGTAAAATGTCCTCTGCTGGCATGCATGAATATCACTCATTTGACTTTAATTGAGGATCTGGCCCAGGCTTTGATCTCTATTTAGAACTTGTCCAACTTTTCCCTTTATGGCCAACAATGTAGTACCAGATTTCTGCTAGCTGAATACATGCACTATATATATATATAAAGTAACTAATGACCTTTAAATAGCTAGCAGTGGACAATTTTTAACTTGTTATAATAGTTTGAAGCTATTTGGATGCCCTGTCCTCACTGCAGTATGCAGCACATTAACATTCCAGAGCCCACAAGGACATTTACTATGAATTGTAGCAGTGTTTTCCTCTGTGTCAGCTTTCAAGCTTTCACGTAGTAGCTGGGTCCTGGTCTGAGGAACTCCAATGCACAGTGACAGTAAGGAGTGCTGGCAAAGCATTTTTGTGGGCAATATACCGCCAGAAATCATATTTCAGCCCCCCTCCACAGAAAAAAAGCCCAAAGCACCTTGGCATCTATGGAGTTCCCATAGTCAGCTGGTGAAATACACTGTAAATTGCAACAGCTGCCTTAAATTTCACCACTTATACAGTCTACATATACACACAAAATAAAGGTTATAGACTAACATTTGGGAGAATGGGAGGGGGAAGCTCATTTCCTGGCATAATAGTGTTGAAAACAGCATCACACAGAATGGAAATTTTGTTCTACAAATACAAAGTTGTTAAACCATTGTGAGGAATGACAGGCTTGTTAAGTGGGAGTCTAAAAAAAAGCAGTGTAGAAATTGAGTATGGTGGTGTATAGGTTTTGTGTGTACACATTTTGCTGAGCCTGTGGAATGGCAGAGCAGTGAATATGTTGCTTCTTTCCAGTTTTAATTGTGTCTCTATTTTCTGCATACATTAGAGCATACATGGAGCCATATTCTAGAACACAGAATAAAAGGAGGTATCTTGAATAAGGAATAAAGGAATAAATAGTTACTCCCCTCAAAATGTCCAATATCTAGCCTAAACTTTCCAGAGAGGTAAAGATGTTCTAAAGCTCACTTGAATTTATTGAGGAAATATATCAATAGGAGGCCATAATTGTAGAGTTTGATATTATTAAAAAACAACAAAAAACTAAGCCCCCCCAAAACCCCCTTTCTCCAAATCAACTAACTGCTAGTTAATTATTTTGTTAGTCTTTTAAGAAGACTCGTTAGGGAAGAGAAGGGTTTATTTTGTGAAAGGGATTAATTTTGTTTCATTTGCTGAATTGTACATTTTAGGCTTGGATTTCAAACTCTCCTCAGCTCTGAAAAGAGGCGTTGGCTTTCACCAGCCAAGTGACTGCATGTTGGGGGATGATTGAAAAAAATTTTACTTGAAGTGGTGGTGTAAGAATAACATCTGAACTTGAAATGGAAATAAATAATTCATATATCAGCTCCTCTAGGAGGATGAAGTGTTAAAGTTTTCAGGATTGATATTCCTGGTTGAACAAAAGCTGTGGATACTTATAAACCTATATGACATGGCCTGGATTGATCAGGGAGATGACCTTTTCCACGTGAGTTTTTGCAGGTATCAGGGCTAAATTACTCCTGATTCCTTCTGTCTAATATTTCTTTCTGTCTGGTTCTTGTACCTCAGAGATGCTTTTGACAGGCGCTGTGATGCTCAGTAAATGTGACAGAATTGAGAAGATTTCAATATGTCCCTTTAGACTCGAGGCCAGACACTTGGTGATGACTGAAGACCATGAAATCTCCTTTCCCTTGTCGGGGGCAATCGTTGCCTGGGAGTGGGGGCTGGCTCTGTGACAAAGTGCCATCATGTACCGTCTCTTCGTGTGATGTGTAGCACTGCAGCCACTGTAATCTTTTTGTTTAAACTTGGGATTTTTTACAGAAAATGGGAAATGGCTGTAAACTATAGCAGGGCTTTTAAAAAAATAATCTCTAAATCAAGAAGTGGCTTACTGTGTTTTCTCCTGTGTGCTGACTGTGCAGTGTGCAGGTGGAGCTGCTCTTAGTGCTGCTTAGTGCATTTGCCAGGCTCTTGTTCACAAGGAAAGTGAAACTTGTGTGAGCTCCTCTGCCAGGGATGGTTCATGTCACTCTTCTGGCCCTGGGAGACACAGATCAGAAGTAGCTGAAACTGCAGCAGAGAAACCTGCTCACAGACATTATCTGGACAAATGCATGAGTATTTGAGGGTTATTTTGAGCTTTAACATGTGCTTAAAACAGTAATTCTCTAGAGAGTCCAAGCCAAAATTGAAGCTGATGGCCAAGCCTGGTGAATTGTGTTGAAGTGTTATTGCTGTAAAAATAGACACAAGGATCAGAGAGCTTGGTTCCCTGTAGATGAAAGATTAGCCCACTAACAGAGTAATTTAGTTCATAGAATCACAATATTCCATGTGGCCCCTTTGTGTTGCTTTCATATTAGAGTGATTTCTTCCTTAAAAACTTTCTGTGCAGCACTGAAAGAGAACAAAGTTGAGTAATTTTTTTGTATCCCTTTCTTGTCAAAAAGGGTGACTGGAGAAGTGACCTTGTAACAGTGCACAATAGAAGAACTGTATTTTGTATGAATTTTTTGTTGTTTCTAACAAAGCACCCCCGTCCTGTGGGACACACAAAAAAGAAAATGCTATTGAGAACATTGCAGCACAGAAGGAAATTCCACCAAAATAATGTTTTTATATACACCCCTAGGAATACATTGATTTGGGGTTCTTTAAGTACTGAAGGTAGATTGTTCTTCTTCAGATTATTACTTAATAGGCATGTTATGATGAGCTTGTGTATTTGACCTACTTGGGGGTTTATTAATGGAATAGAGAACCACAGGTTTGTGGAAATGTTTGTAATATATGTTTTGGTGGAAACTATGCAAAACCAGGGAAAGCGTGGCTGTTTCCATTTAGATCAGGAGAGTTTTTCACTTTTCACATAAAAACACCTATAAACACTTAAAGCCCACCTGACTCAAAATCCAAATCTGATGCTGCTGCTCATGGAGTTAGAGAGGAACAGTGGACCAAGCTGAATTCATACAATTCTTTCAAGTTTAATTTCCCAGTCCTAAAAATTTAAGGAATCCTTCCTTTGGGGTTTTGTTTATTTGTTTTTTCTTGGAATAAACCTGCAAACCTTAATGAACCCTCTTATCGAACTGCTTACAGTAGAGCTCAAACTGTAAATGTGATTATGCTTTGGTATTATCTCATATGCCTAGTTTAATATACACAAAAGTGATGAAAAAATCCATAAGACCATGTAATAATTGTATCATGTATAGAATTGGCTTGAACAATGACATTGCACCAGTGACAACATGACATTGAAACCTAACAATTTGGTCTATATTGCTATAACTTAACTTCAGTTTTTTAGAGTTCAGATCAATATCTTAGTGGCGTATTATTTTTTCATAAAAAGAAACCTTAAAATTTTTCACAAAACAGTGATTAGTTTGTTAGTAATACTGTCATTTACATTTTAATATTTATCTATTAGCTGTTTTAAGTAGTGTGTAAAAATTAAGCCATGTTATTTCCTCTGAAAATGTATTATGAACCTAATATTTGAACTTTACTAAGAAAAAATAGTTTTAAAAATCAAGCTGCTCAATGTCATCTTGGAAATCTGAAATACCCACAAAGACAACAACAGATTTTGTCTTGAAGTAAAGTCTTGATCTTCATTGTTCTCATCTTTTTTTCATACCAACAAAATTAACTTTGACCAATTTGATGTTTCTGTGTAGCATTGCTGTATAGCTTGGAAACTGGGTGAAGGATGAATAAAAAAGCCTAATGAAAAATTAGCTTCATGAAAGTTTTTATTAGGATTATTGTTGCTTTCTGTGTTGAAGTCAGTAAAGATTTAAGACATGGTAAAGCTTCAATTAAAAAAAACTGTTTTAGAATAGAATACTAGGGAGGAAACTTAAATGAAATTATAATCTTGAGTTATGATTGATAGCAAACTGGAGTTAGAATCTCTGCAGCTTTCAGGATGACAGTAGCTGACTTTCCTTTGAATTAAGTCTGTTATGAAGGATTTTTGTTGACACCGCTCTGAGGCTTTCTGGTGTCTGACATGTACCTAATAGATTATTTCTTTCTCTCCAAGAAATAATCTGTACCAGGGATAAAATTCTACGCAAACAGAGGCCAAAAATGAGCATCATAATGTTTTCCTGGTGCAGATTCTCTCCTATCTGTTCTTCACAACTGTCATGTACAGGTGTGTGGAACGTTGAGGTACAGGCTTCCAGATGTGAGCAAAAAATTAAAGCACCATTAGCTTGACATTAAAAAGAGATATAGAAAAGCATGAATAGAAGAGAACAACAATGTGCTTTAGTTTGACAAGTGCAAAGGTGATGCATTTCAGGATACAAAGGCTGGATGTTCCAAGCCTTACAGGTGCACCGTGGGGGGAGAAAATCTAACACAACTGATAATCTTTAAAACTCTACTAAAAAAGTACATACAAATAAAACCCCTGAATATATCATCAAAAGCTATAGAGGTTTTTTTTCCTTCAAAATTAACGCTCAGTAAAATTTCAATGTATGTGTGTGAGGTGTGGTTCGTGAACATGCAGTTAAGTTTGATTATAAAAATAATAGACTTGGGTTAGCTAATAAGTCTTTTTAACCTGTGTGGTTTGTCATTCACTTTTAGCCGTTGCTGATAAGGCGAGCTTGGCCTAATCATGTTGTCTGCTAGACAGGTGTAAATCCACAAATTGAGGGTAAATGAGAACAGAACCTGTCTGCTCTCCCCATCTCTTTCTTTCTCATCATCCAGCTTCTCTGACTTGTTTTAATTTATTTATTTTTACCTTTTTTTTTTCATTGTGGTCATTCCCTTTGCCTTGCTTTTGCTTTGGTTTGCCAGATAATTTATAGATGTCCTGCCTTGTTACCAGCCTCCACATTACACAGGTCCGTATTGCTCTACTTCCCTCTGAATCCTGAAAGTTAAACAAATACACAGAGAAGGCAGAATAATATCTTAATCTGTCAAAAACCAGTCTGTCATCTTTTGAGATCACCTCTGTGTACATGTACTTTCATTGCTCGTAGTAATTTTGGACAGTTGCTGTTAATTGACAGGAACCACAAAGAAAAGGTGCCAGGACTTTGCCAGATAGTCAGTTGAAGTCTGTCATGCTGTCTTGGAACTTTGACCTGTGGCAAGTGAGAGGGATTGGGAAACAAAGATTGATCTCCTTCCCTGGGCATTCTATGTTGTTGGCTTTTTAACCTTTTTTTTTTCCCAACTTTTTTTTTTTTCCATAACATTGCTCGTTTGCTTTTTTCAGGTTTTCCTTTCAGTCCTTAAGCTATCTGCTCTTCCATCTTTTCCTCTATGTGCACTGCTTTAGGATAAAAATTCTTGCTCTCACTGGTCTCGTTTGCACTTTGTTTTCTTGTACTTGGTTTTCCTTAGGCTATGGTTTTCTCTGCCTCCACAGCCACATCAGAGAAAGGTGTTTTGGAAAGTCACATACTGTCCCTTCATGACCCCTATGCAGAACAGCAGTGAAAACTTCTGCTTTGTCCTTCTTTCTTCTATTTCTGCCCACCTGGTTCTGAATCATCCCCGACATGCACATGGACAGGCTGTGGGGACCAGGACATGGGCAGCTGCTCCTGTCCAAGAGCCTGGTGATCCCAGGTCAGTTCCCACAGTAGTCAAGCACCAAAGGAAAGCTGGCACCTCTGCCCTTGGTGAACTCAAGGTCCCAACTCTAGTGGTCTTTGAAGAGAGTGAATAAATGTTTCACTGCAACTCAGGAACTTCATTTAATAGTTTAACTATTCTTTTGGCTTTTTGTAAATAGGGTAAGGAATGAAAATAAGACCTTCAGTGCAAGTGCCTTGCACACTAATGAGATGTGCAAGGTGACAAGAGAGAGTACAGTAGTTCCTCAGTACTTTGTAAAATACCCAAAGGTTCTACCTAAGCAATAAATTAAATTTATCTGTTAAATCAAAGTCTTTTTTAAAAATTAAATGCAAGGGACATTTTTAGTAGCTGTTTTATTATCACAGAGATATTTTTATAGTGCTCTGTGAATGATTTTTTTCTTTTTCTTCAATGTCACTGAAACTTCATTTGATTAAACTAGATTTGGTAAAATTTAATTCCTTTTCAGAAAGACATACTGTACACTGAGATCTAGCTTAAAGTTACTTCAAGCTAGGTATTTTATATTAGTACAGTTAGATCAATTTCACCCAACTTTGTCTACCAAAAAAAAAAAAAATCTGCATTTCTACTGTAGTCAGAGGAAAAAGAATGGCAAGTCTGAAGGGTGATCCCCATCACCTGTATCTTAAATTCCAAGGAAGTGAGAAAATCCTCCTCTAAAGACACCTTTCCTCCTTGCCTGAATGTACAGAGGGCTAAACAACTATTTTAACATACAGTTATAATTTTGAGCTGTCTAATTTATCCCTAAGTCCTCCTGTATGACACATTCTGTAGGGTGTGAGGAGAAGGGCAAGGTCTCTGGTAGACAGGGAAATGGTGGAAAGACATCCAAAAAAGAGCAGGGTTGCACCAAAGCCTGGGGTCAGACTCAGTAACCTCAGGTGTGCTGGCATTTCCTCATCTCTAAGACCATTCCTGTTGCTCAGTTTTAAGTGATTGCTAAGAACAATATGTTACAAGATGGTGAAAATCACATATGATTGGTTTTTGCTTTTCTAAACTTTTTTCAATGTCTTTATCTTGTTGGCTTCCATAATGTGTGTGAGAAAAAATAGCAATTTATTTTTATTATTACTGCAGAGAGTGTAGGTAGAGTGTAGCTATATTTTTGTGAGAGGCAGTTAATCTCCATTACACATAATTGACCAATTGCTGTGTCAACACACAAAGTAAAAACATGACCCATGCTGATATTTCCTATTGGTATGACACACATTTATTACATGTGCTAAACGAATTACTTATTTTCCATCAGGGCAGTAGACTAGAGAGGATGAAAGATTCTCTTTTAGCTCAGAAAATCTTGTGTATAATGTATATTTGTAAAGGTGAAATACAGCCACGTTAGTATATTTGTCTTACCTATTTTTTGCAAATTTAAAATTATAACTTCTTAGGAATGGATTTCTTAACCTCAGACAACTATGTTTTTGCCAGTTGTTTTACATTATCCAGTACTGTAAGTAGGAGGAGGGTTTAATGAAGGATTTGTTTTTTTTCATATTCCCATGAAAAATCTAAGAGAAATGTCATCTCAACGCATTTTTGTATGCTGACATTCCACCTTACCTAAGAGCCCCATTATCCAGATGATAATTTTTTTTTAATGGACAGTTTCAAACTGACCCCACTTTAGGGTATTGTTTCTCTATAATTAAAACATTTTTTCATATTTTATTTTAAAAAATCAGTAGGTAAATAGAAACATGAATTCAGTCATAGGAATGGCTTTGATTTTTTGATTGAAATTGCAAATGTGAGTTCTGACATCATTTGATATAGTGCCTCAATAACTGCACTAGTATGAACATTTCTACTATTTTGGTTGAATGATTTTATTAGAATAAAACATAAGCAAACAAATATAAATAGAACCTTGAGTTCATAAATTACAAAATGCCTTATTTCACAGACAGAATACAATGTGCAAAAAGAAAATGTAATTACTTAGCATTGCAACAGATTGTAGATGATTTTTCTTGTATTATACATGGGAATAAACTCTACACTTATCATCCAAGATCCATCCTTTTATGTGACAATTCAAGTCCAGTTATTTGTTATTTTTCTATGGATCCAAATATGTAAATTCAGGTTTTGAACATGAGAATGACATATCTGACCAACTGCAGTGACAAAGATCTTGTTTTGAGGTTCGGTAGACTTACCCCTCTCTTGGCATGTTTGTTGGCTTCAGACAATTCCATTGCATACCAAAGTTTTGACTGAACCATGCATTGGATTAGAGTTGGTGCTCAGTCTAGGATGTACAAAATATTTCAATAACATTTCTAAAAATCCTCAATATGAATGGAAAGAGAATGTTTCAACTTTTTTTCTCCTTTAAGTGCTGTTCATAAATATTCTTATTTGAAGATAAAACTGGTTTTTCCTGTATTCCTTTGTGAGGAACTAGTGACATTTTTTGCATATGGCAAGAGGGACAAAGAAGTGTGTTGACTACATTTGCTCATAAACTTTTTATTAAAAACATTTGTGATGTAAGATGTTGTAGAATTCTGTACAACATACAGTTCAATGGGACTCATTGAACCTAGGCTACAATTAGACACAAATGAGGAATTTGACTTTGTTTTCACCCTCCTAACTCTAAAAGCCAGAGTGGAAAAACAAGTCCTCAGGGTCCTGCACTCAACTCTGGCATCTGAGAGTATAGCCAGCGTCCATGACTGCCTCAGTTTTCCTTCTTCACATGGCAGTGTAGGTAGCAGCATTCAAACATGTTCTTCAGGAACCTCACCAGTACTCTGGGGGTTTTGGAAGGGGTCCTCCCAGAAATGCTCTTGGTGCCATTATGGTGAGTGGACCGTAAACAGCAGGTTTTGTGATGACCTGAAGCAATGGACCACCACGCACTGCTTTCCACCTCCTATCCCAAGCCTCTCACCAGCTTTACCTGAAACACATCATCTGGCTTTAACAAGGGCTTGAAAATTTTCTGCAAGAGTTTGTTGTCTCTGTCCTTTTGTTTATGTCTTATTTTCTTACAAACATCTCTGATGCTGAGTGGCTGTGGTACTCGGGTGGCCTCCCCTAATAGGAGCATATGTATTTTGCAGGTGTTCCCCTTCCATTAAACTCCACACAAAATACCTGGCAGAGTATGACCTCATTATGCTTTTAATCTAAACTATTACTTTCCTTGAACTGAGGTTTATGTGTAGTAAAAATCTCCCTTTTCCCAGTTTGTGGAACTAGACCTCTGTTTTACTGGCATTATCCCGGGTGCTTTCTGACAGTGAGCAGCACAGAAGGGGAGCACGAGGATGGAGCCAGAGCTTTCCTTGTCCTCACAGGTGCCATGCTGAACTCAGGACAGAAATTGGATACCAGGGCAGGGGACTCACATGGCCTCTGTATTTGGTTGCTGTCATCGGCCTGGTATTTCTTCTAAAGACAATTTTACCCAGACAAGACACTGGCTTCCTTTCAGATGATACTGCAAAATATTTAGTAACTATATTTGCATGAAGCTGATCTCGCACATGTCTTTTCAAATCTGGCTCAGGCTGCGTGTGACTACAGTTTCGTGGATCAGAGAAAGGATGGCAGCACTGAATCTGTAAAGTACCAACAAAAACTATCAAAAATAGCCCTCCTTGAAGTCAGTTTCAAATATCAGGAAGTTAGCGGTGAGGTAGTCACTAAATTGCCAAGTTTGCATTATTTTTAATAAAATAAAACAGCTAGACAAGCCCTACTTTAAATTCAAATTTCTTATTTTATTAATCTGATACCAATGTAAAATTTTAACCATTTATCAAAATGAATCATTTGCCTAACTCCAAATGGGAAAAGAGAGGAAATACATGTACCAGAAGAATATTTTTTTACTTTAAGAAAGTTTCCTGAAGTGCCTATTATTTATGGTCACTTCCTGTAGTTTCGTTTCAGTTTCCACATTAATAACAAACGTGCAGGTCTAAAGAACTTTATTAGTAAAATGTTTTAGAAATACTTAGTAAATAATTTAAATATATTTTTCAAAACAAAGCAGAACTCTCTACATTGTGTAAATGTCATGCTAAACTCATGCTTCATTGATACATTGGGAAGCATAATTTTTCCATTGCCAGACAATGTGAAATACTTAGGTGTTAGCAATTGAAACACTGTGATATAATAAACTCCATGATAAGTATTCTTTCAAGTAGTAGGTTCTTTGAGTAAGATATTATTTTGATTTTGCACCTCTCTTTGGATTAATTTGAATTTTAATATGTAATTTAGGTAGCAGGAGGTCATAATAAGGACAAAGAAACCTTTAAGCATTGTGTTCATCTGACCTAGCATTGCCTTCTGCTCCCTGCAGTAATAATGGCAAACAGATATTCTTTTTATTCTAAATAAAGCAAACCACGTCACTTAATAAATTTTTCATGCATAGACATTTAGGTCAAATGGGAACTCCCTCTTGAAAAAGAATTAGAGGAGAAGAATTGAACTTCCATGGAGTGTATTTTTTAATAAAGAAGAGTAGGATGAAAATGACTTGGTTTTTTATTACTTTTTTGGATGATGATTGGGTAGTATTCTTCTTTTTGCTTTTGTACTTTCAGACCATTACCTTATTTGCCATAATTATTATGCATAACATTTACTTCTGTACACTTTGGGAACAAATTAAGGTAAATGGGAAGTGATTTTTTGGTAATGATCTCTTCTGTTGATGGCTTTTATATAATGGATGCTGAGCCTGTATGTGTTAATTATCCTTGCTTGCTGTATAAGATTTTTGTCTGGGAAGCCCTGTGCAGGATGGAGATGCCTGTGCAGGATTCAGGTGGCATCTCCCACGGTCTTGGTTTTGATTTTGATTCCGTATGCGGGTGCTGCGGTCGAGGAGGCTGATGAACAAGAACTGCATGTGCAAGTGCTCTGGGAACTGCAAAATGTCTGTGCAATTTGCACTCCCGTGCTCTGTTTGGAAACTTGACTCTGGAATTACAGCTAATGAGCAACAATGGGTGCATTCGTGTGAGTGAATAACGGGATCAAAGAGGAATTTACATCACCCAGCTTCAAACATTATTTAAATGCCTAGATTGGGATACTGGGCTCCATGTGCAGTTCATGGAGGCACTTTCAATCCCAAACTGGTATCTAAAAGTTGCAACAGGTTTGTGAGATGGGTGACACAGTCACAGGATATGATCTTTGGAGTCCCAGCTGTGCAGGCCAGGGATCCAGCTGCCTTGTGTGCATGGTGGTCCCTACAAGGTCAGATATCTTAACTCTTTCGTCCTGGAAGGGTGTAGGTGTTGCAGGGAAGAGAGAAGTAAACTGATCTTGGATCTTGCTCACAGATATAGAGTTGAGATCTACTCAAAACACTCAAAATTACTCCAGGCTTGGGAAATGTTTCTTAATCCCAATGGCTGAGATACAGTTTTAATTATAGCCATTATACTCTATTTAGTATGAAGCTGAGTTCAGCTTCTAATCTATGTGTCCAGACTGGACAACAGGATTATTCTCAGAAAAGTCATATGTGGCAGTCATAAGTGAAACAGAAAATAATGGAAAACATAAAAATATGATATAGCTTGGTGTGATATATTCTTGAAAATTATTTTTGATACTTAGCTTTCTAAGCAGTGTGTATAAAAAAGGCTTGTCACTCAACTTCTGCGTATCTTCAGGGAAGGAGATCCTTGTACCAGTGTTGATTATCTTCACACTGAAAAGATAAGCTGGAATCCTATGGGTTTCAATGTGTGCCTACTGGCTCTTAATTTCAGATTTTTTGGTATGCGACTCCTTTCTCCTTTCTTCTTCTTTTGGCCAAGTAAAACATGTTGATCTGTGTCATGCAGAGTAATTTTCAAACACAACAGTTGCTAGGACTGAAGGGGAAGTGGGCAGCCAGGAAAGTAAAATTAGTATTTATATAAATATAATTTATATTTATATTATATTCATAATTTTGATGCATTTTTGACAACAGATCTCCTAACAGCCCATAATCTTCATACTGTTGCCTTTCAGGAAATTTTAACTGTGAATTTTGTATAGTGGCATTATTTTCAATCACAGACACGCAAGTTTAACTTCCACAACCCAATGACATTGTGTCTGTAGGCTTATGGGGGAGCTAAGACAGCATGAGCCTGGTCATCCATCCTGTTTTGCCATTCCTTAAGAAAAGGTTTGTCTGGGTGGGACAGATCCCAGCCAGCTTGGGGCCAGAGCTGGCTAAGGCCATAGGGTTTCTGCTCAACAGAGTCCCCCAGCTGAAGCCAAATCACATGGGCAACCACAGAGCAAAGTGGAAAAGTGTTTTTGGCACATGCAGAAATGCCTGTACAGTCTCTGCTTGATGGGGTGCTGATAGGAAAGGTGTGCCAGCATGTGCAGGTAGGCCAAGAGCAGACTTGCTGGGCACACAGCAGAGACAAAAAGTCATGTATTTTAGTTGTGTTGTGGTCCTCTCCATTGGTTTGGTGCAAGAAATAGGACTTTGGTTGCTATTTGATAAACGGGGCAATGCAAATAGCTGATTTTTAATAAATCTGAGCACTCATCACCAGTTATAAAGATGTCTTTAGCTCTAAATCTGAAAAGACTGGACTGGTTCAGAGCAGATTTTATAGACATCTGTTCTTTCAAGTTCAATTAGGTAAAAAAGGTCAAAAGGCCAGTTGACATAATATTGTTAGCTAAATATTACTAAAAATGAACTAAATAAAATAATAGCAAAGAGTGTGGGGATTTTTAGTTTGTATATATATGTGTGTTTATTAGCTATGGATAGGTGTGTGTGCATAAAGAATGTATGTCTGTAATATATCTAATCACATCAACCACATAAATCCATGAATGAACAATTTACTTGAATTAGTGCTTTTTTCCTGCTCTTTCTTATGTGCCTTTTTACAAAAGAGTTGGATTTTTTGTGTCTTCAAGTCTCCAGAAGCATCAAGTTTTTTGTGGAATCTAAAGCATCTCCATTTGTTTCAACTGGTTAGGCTGCAAAACACCTCATGCAGTGTTTCAAATTATACAGAAAAGTTTTAGACAAGAAAAAAGCATTTATGTGTAGAAGAAACCCCTCCCAACCCCCCAAAAAGTTGTATTGGAAATTCACAGTAATAATTACACACATTCTCTCCTATCTTCACACCTAATTTACGGACAGAATCTGCTTTAGTACTGAAGTGTTAGTTTTGTTCATTTTAAGGGCATATGCTGTACTAATGCTAGAATATTTCCAAGCATAAAAATGTCTTCAAAGAGATGAAAATGAGTCCTGTTACCTGTGAAGTTCAGCTTCTCCTCTGGCTAATGTGCTCAGGAGCTGGCAAAACAAAGAGTTGTTTGGAGAGACAAGTAGGAGGCAAGGGGAAATCCTTCAGGGTGGACACCCTGAGAGAGGCTGAACACTGGGCAGGTTCAAGATTTCATGTTTGAAACTGTTGTCTGACTGTTACCTCAGGACTGCAAAGTTGGGCTACAACCTGCAAGGCACAGATCTGTTTTGAGCTTTACACCTGGCTGTCAGGTGTATCACCCAGAGCATATTATGGCATGTTAATATTTTCTCATTAAAAGTGATCTTGCAATCTCTGTAAGCTTCAATTGCATTATTTTCAATAGAAACCAACTTTACACTTAAACCCTGATGATGAGGAACAGCAACCAAGCAATGCAGCAAAGATGATTGTTTTCCTGATAAAAGAGTTACTACCACACTTTTGAACAATATGTCACTGAAGGTACATATCAGGGAGGGAAAGGGGGAGCAAAAGTAGTGAGATACACACAAAGCAAGGGTGGTTATGATTTAGGTTGGTTTTTTTTTTCTAACCAGGCAAACACTTTAAGGTCAATTGTAATATATGCTGGAGCCAGAGAGCATTTTCTATTCTGTGAATGTTTAAGGCATTTTATTAGCTAGTCCCCTTCTCTGGGCTTTTCATCCTTTTGATGTTAAAACAGGAACACATCTTTTGGAAGCCAGTTCACAGTTTGTCTTGGTGGGATGGAGATGAGCCTGTGCTTCTCTCCAGCAGATTTACACTGTACTCATGTCACTGCACTTGACAGGAGCACACCTGGATACCTCGTTTTTCTGGGATCATCTGTCTCGTGTGTGCTTCAGAAGCCATGAATTATTCATGTCCTCTTAGAATATTCCTCTGGATTTCTGTCCTAGACCCTCAATATTGTGGCTTTTAAAGTTTGAAATGTAATTTTAGGGATTTTATCATGTCATGTCTACAAATATTTTTCTGTGGTATAGTTTAACCCTTTACACGCATGAACTGATTTTTTGTTTTCCCAGGAAACTCTTCTTGGTTACTATCATTTCCATTGAATTCATTTGAAGGATGTTGATTGATAACAGTGGGATCATTTAGAATTTAGTCTACATAAAAACATCTGCTTATCATTTGTGCAACATCTGTGCTATATGAGTGTGATGGGTTTTTATGATGACTTTTGAAGAATTCTTACTTTTCATTTGTTCTTTGCTATTTTTCCACTACTCATACATTTCCCAGTAAGTCCATTTTTAGATTTTCTGTGTGATAAGATCTATAATATTACAAAATCTCTCTGAAAGGTAGCCCTTAATCCTCATGTCCCTTTATTCCAAAGCTGTATGTATTATTGTAACTCAGCAGTAAGTACAATTCAGCTGGCCTAGTGTCCAGCTACTGCTCTCAGTCTCAAATCCCCCTGCCTCACATGACACTAAGCTGTCATTTTAATCCCTGTTGTAATGAATCTCACACATACAGAGTGAATTGCATGATATTTATAAGTAAAAGTAGTTTGAAATACTCCAGCAGAACAGTTTTCTGCTGAAAATGGCTCGGGTTCCTTGGAAGTTTCACAGAAACTTTTCAGTCTTTAATGAAGGACTTGCTTGCAACAATTTCTGTTATGAAGGAGTACTTTGCTGGATATTGTATTAGACTGGAGACTTTCTGTCCATCCAAGCAGTGCAAAAAGGCTGAATTTCATCTGACCACGCAAACTCAGGGGAAGGGGGGAAGCCAGAACTTCTGTATCCTGAGAAAAATTCCTATGAAACAAAAATGTGGTCACTAGCTGTCTGTGCTGAAGGAATAGATGCATCATACACATCATATTCTCACCCCCTTGACTGAGTTGTGGGGACATGATCAGAATGTTCATTTAATGAAGTGTGAGTAATAGAGGTAATTTTTATAATTTAGATGTGGAAATTCTGTCTGGTTTAGGCTGTCTTTCATCCTATTTATTTCTATCTTTCACTTTTCATCCAATTTTATACGCTTTCAGGTGCTGCTGCCTTCAGGATATAGTGACTCAATACTACAAATTAGGTGTTTAACAAGAGAACCTAATTTACAGTGCAGAGCAGCATTTAATGGAGAATTCCCAAATTAAATTTCATTATCATTCTGCACAGAGACCTCATGAAGTATTCCTACCTCTGGGAATGGAAAGCAGCAGAGTGTGTGCACACAGAGAATGCTGGGAGAAGCCTTCCCTGCCTTTAGAGCACAAGGATTTGTAGAGTCTGCTTTTCCCATTGCACTAGAATGGCAACTCTTAAAAGCAATAATTGAGCAACAGGTTGAGAACAGTGGGAACTGAGTTTTTGCCTTTTCATCTCCCTGTCTCGCCTTCACGTGACTAAGATGTGGGATTTATTGCCATGGAAGGCTTCAGAAGACAAATTGTAGATGGTATAAAGTAACTAAGAGGAGTGTCATAGACAACACAAAGGTTATTGGTACACAGTGCCTCGGGCACAGGGAGTCCTTTCACTGCAGGCACTGGAAGCATTTGGATGGAAGCATTTGGGGAGGTTGTTTAAGCCTACTCTGCTCTTAAATCCTTTATATAATCTTTGCTGCTATCCAACAGATGAGGTGGACTGGGCTTTGTCTAACTGCAGATGCCTGTAATACATACCCATATCTCCAAGGTAGATGCATCAGGCTCCCATTTATTGGAGAGAAATAAGCCTTTCAAAGACACTTCCACAAAATGATGCATTTTATCTCTGGCCTTTTACATAAGAGATGGACTTGATGATCCCTGTGGGTCCTTTCCAACTCAGAATGTGCTGCAATCCTGTGATAGTCTGTGATGCTAGGCTGAAATGATGAAGGCTTGTTTGTGAAGGCAACTCAGATGACTGCATTAAATGTAGAGTTACAAAGTGTGATTAGTCCTGAGCTAGCTGTGCTTGTTCCTCTCCATTGGCTAAAAATGGAGCCTTGAGTGACTAGTCAGAAACGGATGCTGGCCTGCATTTAGTCACATCAATCCCAGTGTTTGTGTGGCTCTATATTTGAAAGAGTTTGGATTATGATTTATTTCCAACTAGATCTTGTTTCCCATTATTAAAAAACAAAGAGAAAAAAGCAAAACACTACAAAGTCTTTGGTCAAAACAGTGTGAAGAACAGGATTTAATATAAGGGGGAAAAAAAACCTGCTTATCATTTGCTCTCAAGAATGAAAGATGACATTTGAAGTTTAAAAGGAAATTAAGTATACCAATCCCAGTATCCAAAGTCTGCATCATGCAAATTCATTTCTTATAGGTATGGTTACTTAAATCCCAAGCTGTTACTGGATTACCTGGGGAAAGAAGGTTGTGAGAGACACCCTAGGTCCACAACAGATGAAGCCATTTATGACTGTGTATGATTTTATGCTTATTTCAACTGTCCAAGTTCAACATGCAAAAGGAAAAGGCTCAAGGACATACAGACTATGCATGATATTCCCTGGAGGATTTTGTGTTCATAAAGCAATAAATGGTTTGCATTCAGACTCACACATCAATCCAGGCTTTTTTTGTCTCTTTCATATGATGTATCTAAAAGAGGCATTAAAGAGAGGCTACTGAACAGAAACAGTTCTTCCAGTAGAAACTCTTACCTACAGCACAATTCACTGCATCCAAAATAGGTGGAGGATCTTTAAAACACTGTTTGTGAGGGAAAGGACTGTAGCAAATAGGAATTATTGAGAGCATTCAGTTCCAGCAATGTAAGGAAGCCTAACATTAAACTTAGAACAGCAGATTAATTAAGCAAGAAAGCAAGGATGGTAAAAGCAAACATTGTTAGCAGTTTATGTAGCAGTGAAGACAAACCTCATGAACTTCACTGTTAATGTCACCAGATTGCAGTAAGGTAGAGAAAAAAGTATTTAAGAACTTCATAAAATGTGTTCACAAAATTTAAGCAATAACATAGTGATTCTGTCTTAAATTTAACATAGTAATACTTGACAAAAAGAGAGGGAAAAATCAAAGTATTTATAGAAGCAAAGAGCATATATGAAAACAGTAAAAATATTTTCAATTTATACTTAAATGGAAAATACTACACAGAATAGCAAGTTCAACAGAAATTGATGTAGATGGCAGAGCAAGTTTAGAACTCACCCAAACCTTTCTGCATAAGATGACTATCAACCTCAGGCAAGGAAATTCATTCTTTTTTCGGGTCTCATGTCAGTCCTCCCTAGTGTGATCTTAGACCATCAAAAAAATGCCATCTTAATCTTACAAAAACCCATACTCCTAGAATCTCCAGCATAAATTTTGACCAAGCATAAGCAATTTTAAGGCTGTATCATTAATTTTTATTTTCCTTAAACTAAATTCCAAAGTTAGCTGAAACTAGCAGTTAATGTTTATGTATTTCTGCCGAATGAAAAAAAAAAACAACCCAGTGTATAATGGGAAAATAGACGTACACTGAATAGAAATCTAGCCATTTTCATAATACAATTAGTCTTGGAAGTAGTATATAATAAATCACAGGAGAAAGTCAATGCAAGAAAGACAAATGGGCAAAGCATACAGTATGCTTTGAAATAAATCCAGTTTTATATTTGTTATCTGGGGAAATGCTGCATTCTGAGGTACCAAAAAATTAATTAGAAGTAATCCTTTCAGTCATCTGTAAACTACAACATGACCTTTAGCAATGGCTATAACTGATCCACACCTGAGTTTGTTTAAGCCAAAGAAAAGAGTTTTGCTGACTTGAATCAGCTCTGGGCCAGGCCTCAGCTGCTTCTGGTAGAGAAGAGCTCTGTGCCACAGGTGGAGGCAAACGTGGAAATGTTAGCTCTTGATGGAACTTTCTCTAGCTGAAGCCCAGACTGAATCCCACGTTAAACTTCCTTTACAGATTTTATTTTCTGAACCAGAGCTCAAGCTGCATAAATCAGTTTTCATTCTGCAAATAGGAAACCTTGTTGCAAAAATTAAATTGACTACAGAGTATTAGGTTTTACAGCTGGATTGGACGACTGACCAAGCACAGAACTGGAGGAACTTCACAATTTATTAATTATTTAGTTCTTTCCAATTCCAGCTTTTTACAAAATTGTATTCCTCCTGATTCACAGCTCTAGGATGGCAGTGTAATGTGGGATTTCTTCCTAGCTTATTTTTTAAACAAATCTTTATATTAAAAAGTGAATGCTGACTGTCCTGAGGAAGAATGACTTCAGCAGTGTGGAGACTGTAGACTGTTTGCTTCACCAGCTTTTGTCAATTTTCACTGAATTTCATTCTTGCTACCATATGCAATTCTTAACTAATGCTAGTTTTTGTTACTGTAACAAGAAAAATAATGGGTTTTGCTTAAGGTGATAAATAAATATTACGATATCAAAGGAAATGTAAGCCTTGTGATTTTAAATTATAACTTAAGAAATTATTTTATATTTAATTTATTTTTCATAGTTGTAATTAATTGCTATATATTTTTTAGCAGTAAGGACCAAATTAAAAGGAAGTACTTATATAGAATTTCAAGGCAAAGAATGAAAGACTGAGAAAACAAAGGAAAAACCCCTTATGATTAATTATTGGCTGTATAGTGGAAGAGAAAGCAGAAGGTGTTGCTTTATATATTTCAGTGGTATAGAACATGTTGTAACTGATTTTTTTGCATGAGTAAAGGTTTGACAGCACTCTGCAGACAGCCTTTCTTATTTTTGTTCCGCGAGAAGCCGGTCATGCAGCCTTTGTGAAGTGCTTCCCGTAACATCAAGGGGAGTTGTGCCTGGATAAAGATGGAATGATCAGTTATTGTGCTGGGAGATAAGTGGCATATTTTAAACTGAGTCCATCCTCAACACTTCTTTAAGCACAACATTGTAAATCTTTTGTTCTCAAGAGGTAAAATAACTGACGTAAGAAGTTGCTCTGCATAGCTGCCTTTCAAAGAGAGTCATTGGTACTTGTGAATGTTTTATGGAACTTTACTTTTTATTTCATTTCTAATAAAAACTCATTGTGAAGAACAATTTCCAGATGGATCTGAAAGGACTGGGTGTACTTAGCAGTTACCACCAAAAAAAAAAGTCTGATTATTGAAAGAGGGTTTCATAAGCTTGGCTGTTAGTTAATCACATTTGTGGTATAATACAGCTATCCCAGGTATGTTCTAATAAGGAGAAACAAAGTGAAAAATTGAAAAAAAATCTAAGTTAAACTTTCGGTGATCTCCTTACTCTCTTCATGTGTCTCTTTGACTGCAATGAATATCTTTGTGTCACTCCTGTGTGTATTTCACCCTTGGAGGTGAATGTTTTACTTAATGAAATTGGCAACAGGGTGAAAAGTTCACTTTTGCCTTTCCAAAATTTTTAAAAACCAGTTGTTTGTGTAAAAAAGCCCAGTTAAATGAAATTGAACCCAACTTTTTATCAACTTTTTAATATTTCATAAAATCAGTTGAAGTAATTGGACTAAGTAATAATCACACATTTAATTTTAAATATTTTTAGATTACCCATAATTGATTTCAAGACATTGACTGATTGCTGTAAAAGCTTGGTTTTTAGCAGCTGACAAGCTGATGACAAGCATTAATGGATTTTGCAGTAAAGAATTTGAATGGGAAAAGGAATTTTGTCAGAAGAAAATGCATGTTTCTGTTATAAAAATGCATTACAGTGAAGATGGATGCTACATCATTGAAAACACCCTGAAAACTAAGTTTGAAACTTTTTGGTAGAAAGTATAAGGGCCTATAAATGCAACCATTTTTTATTGGCGTATTTTTCTCAGGCTTGACTTCCATTAAATTTGCCCTTTTTGTAGCTACCTTCAGCTGGTGAATTCCAGTCAGATGGGGCTTAGGCACTTGAGGAACTGTCAAATGCTGACATTCAGAGAGACTAAATCCATTTCACTTCTTTGTCTAGAAGTTTGGTTATCCTCTCAGAGGAGGATATCAGGTTAATCTAGTACAATCTTCTTTTCACAAACCCATGATTCATTTTGTTCCATTTTCCATTTACCTCTATATTTGAAAGCCTCTAACTGAGGCTATATAACAAAACAAATTCAATGAGAAAAATGAAGTGGAGAAATAACTTCAGATAGTACTGTATCTGCAGCTGATATGTAATCAGCTGTTGTAAATTCAGGCTTTTTTAAGATGTATGTCACATCTGATATGCATTTTAATGTAGTAGTTTAAGGTATGACTTCAATCTCACATGTGCTACAATTGCTGTGATATACAGAACAGATAGACAAGCTGAGTTCACAGAATCACAGAATTGTTAGAGTGGTAAGGGACCTCTGGAGATCACCCAGTCCAACCCCCCTCCAAAGGCAGGTGGCACAGGAAAGCATCCAGGTGGTTTGGAATGTCTCTAGAGAGGGACACTTCATGACCTCCCTGTTCCAGCCTATTCCTGTGCCCTACCAACATCAATACAAACAGGTTCTTCCTCATGTTGAGGTAGAACTCCTTGTGTTTTGGTTTATGGCCGTTACTCCTCCTCAAGAAGAGTCTGGCACATCCTCTTGGCACTTGCTTTTGTGATATTTAAATGCATTGATGAGATCCCCTCTCGGTCTTCTCCTCCCCAGACTGAACATGCCCAGCTCCCGCACAAGAGAGATGCTCCAGACTCCTCCTCATCGTTGTGGCCTCTGCTGGACCATCTCCTATAGCTCCTTGTCTCTCCTGTACTGGGGAGCCCAGACCTGCACACAGCTCTCCAGGTGTGGCCTCTCTAGGGCTGAGCAGAGGGATCCCCTCCCTGAGCTGCTGCCCACACTCTTCCCAGTGCACCCCAGGATCCCACTGGCTCTCCTGGCTGCAAGGACACACTGGCAGCTCATGGTCAATTTGTCACTCACCAAGACTTGCTGGTCCTTCTCTGCAGAGCTGCTCTCCAGCAGGTCAGCCCCCAGCCTGTGCTGGTACTTGGGGTTATTGCTCCCCAGGTGCAGGACCCTGCACTTGCCCTTGTTGAGCCTCATTAGGTTTCTCTCCACCCATCTCTGCAGCCTATGAAGATCCCACTGAACGGCAACACAGTTAATGCTGTTCTCTTTCTCCTCTCAGTAGACAGGATGTGAGGGGTTTTAAAGATTTTGTGTTAGTTTCTGTCTCAAGCAAGTAAATCTGCTATATAGTAACTTGTTAGTCTTTATTTTTTTCACTCACGGAGTGCTGATAAGAATTATATCAGTAAATGTAGTCTTAGAATATTTGTCATACCATTGATCAGTAAGTCACTCCTAATATGACTCCTATCAAGTGGATATCAAGCAAACATATTTAAATATGAAATATTAAGAATGTTTAGAAAGATACAAATTAAGCAATCAAAAAATGCTCCACAGATTTTTAACACCGATGCAAATCACAAAATCATTTAGGCTGGAAAACCCCCTGTTCTGGCTTTGGCTGGGGTAAAGTCAATTTTCTTCACACTGGCTTGTATGGAGCTGTGGTTTGGATTTGTACTGAAAACAGAGCTGATAATACAGAGATCTTTTTATTATGTGTCTCTCACTTCAAGAAAGACATTCAGTTGCTGGATCAAGTCCAGAGAATGGCAATGGAGCTGGGGAAAGGTCTAGAGAGTAAGTCACATGAGGAGCAGCTGAGGAATTTGGGGGTTTTCAGCTAGAGAAGAGGAGGCTTAAGGGAGACCACTGGTGGAGTCACTGTCCGTGACTCTGAGGTGACTCTATTCCTCAGTGCTTCCGGTACTTCCTTACCCGTCAGGACTTTCTCCCAAGAAACTCTGTCAGCCAGACTCCTAAACAGCCTGCTCTCTCTAAGTATCAGTTCTACTAGCCCTAAAATTCCCTGTTTGCTGTTTCCAAAACAACCACCACACCGTCCCTCTCTGTTCCTAAACAACTTAAAGCTCACTTAACAGCTCGCTTAGTTGCCAAACAATGTGTCCAGTGGAGCATCTTCCCTGGCTGACTCCCTCACTGGCTGTATCTCTTCCACACAGCCTGGGAAGCTCCTAGACTGTGTCCTCTCTGCTGTATTTCTGTATTTTCATCAGATGGATAGGAAATTTAAGTCCCTCATGAGAACAAAGGTTAGCGATTCTGAGATGTCTCTCAGCTGCTTATAGGATAGTTCATCTGCCTGTCCATCCCGTGTGGGTGGTCTGTAACAGACACACCAGGATATCTGCCTTGGTGGTCTTCTCCTGATTCTCACCCATAAACACTCAGCCCTGTTGTCACCATCCTCAAGCACTAGACAGTTACAACACTGTCAGTTTTGTTTAAAAAATATTGATGCAGAGATTTGCTGATTAAAAAAAAAAAGACACTATGGCAACATTAGTCCAAGGAAAGTGCTTTGTGGAGAAAAAAAAATAAACCACCAAAATTTGTCGAGGTGCAACTGTTTCAATAAGGCTTGAGAGATAGGACAGCTTCCAAGTTCCAAGGGGATCCCGTCTCTACCCACAAGGAGAAAGAAAACTGTTTGAACTAACCGAACCTTTTCATTTTGATATTTCTACATATTGTTGTTTTGCAAAAATCAATTAGGAAGGGAGTGGTTTAATTCCAAGGAAAATGTAAATGCTGATCTCTTGTTCTCTTGTTCATCTGTTCAGCGCTAGGCAGTCAGGTTATACAGAGAGGGAGAGGAGGTTTTTCCCTGTCTTGTTCTTTAAGGCAAGTTATTGAAAGTCAGTTAATGCTCAGAGTCTGCCAAAGATACTTAAGAAACCTGTGTAATATATGCCTTAGTTTGATGAAGAAAGTGAGCTGTAAGTGCCTATTTTTTTTTTTTCTTCTTTTGTCATTTTCTTCCCTGGTCAATACTTGATAGTTCTTGGGGAAAGAGAAGCTCTTAGATGCTAATATTCTTTAATGCCTGGTGTATTTATTTCTGTAAGAGCTGTCTTGAAATGGGTGGGATTTTTGACAGCTACAGTACACTAAGCATTGATCTACTTAAAAGGGCACCGTTTGGTATTCTCTGAGAACTTTGAGGAAGTTTGTTTCTAGTTAAAATAACATTCTCCCTGCCATTTGCCATTCAATATAAATGTAGCACAAAGTGCTGTGTACAGAGAGTGTACAGTACATAGCTTTGTTTTATGGAGAATGATAACCAGCAGTTCATGTGCAAGTCAGAAGGCAAGGAATGTACTGAAATGGGTAAGTGGGACCAAAAAAAAAATCCTATTTCTTTAATGAGGGGGAGCTGTGCAATTATGCAATTCATTAGTTTGCCTGGGTGCTCTGATGCTGTTATAATTTAGGTAAGAAGACAAGTATGTGAGTGCAGTAATGATCAATCCCTGTCCCCACTGAACTGGAACATTCCCCCATTCCCCTGAAATCACCAATATCTACGCTGCCTGTGCCACTACAGCACAGGTATGAAATAGGGAAACATGGAATGGTTCACAGCTGGCAGAGCCATGGACTCGCCCCCTGCTCCCAGGTCATTCCCCATCTCCGGAGCACCTGCCCTGCTGAGTGGGCAGCCATGGGCAGCCAAATGCCACCCCTCCCCAGCAGGGGAAAAAAGAGATGCTCAAGAATGTACTGGAGAAAAGGAAGAGAAGAGAAAGAATTAAATTTATTAATTCTCAGTGCAGTTTTCAAGCAGAAAGTTCAGCCCAAGGAGCTGTTTGGAGCAGTCTGTCAGCATTGCAGCAGTCGTGATTGGAAACTTTCTTCACACCTTTTGACCTATTTACTAGTGAAGATTTATGTGTCCATTCACAGCTACAATCTCATCTTGCTTTTAAAGAATATAATGCAAGATTGCCCTCTTTACTTTTAGACATTCTTGTTATTGTCGATCAATGAAAAAGCTAAAAAAAAAGAAGTTCTGAAATATTTGTGTATGATTAACAATTTATCAAGTTGTCGAACAGCTACCTCTGTTTTCTACTTGCTTAAGGGTTTGCAGAACTGCCCGTAGGGCTGGAGAGGGAAGTATTAACAGTTCTTACCTTCAAAAATCTCCACCAAAAAAAAAAACACCAGCTGTAGGCATGTCTTAAATCCCGAGTACAATTATGTGCACATATATTCTAGTTTAAGCTCAAAATGGCTATGAAACTGAAGCTCCTTCTGTTAGTTGTTTATTTTGCTGTATCTTAATTGTACTGTATGTGCAGAAGTTATCTCAGTAGTCACATTTGGTGAGACATTACCACATTTCATAGAGGATTAATAAAGATACATCCAAGAGTAGATACATTTGACAATTACAGTATTATCAGAAAAACTCCATACAAAAAGAATGTCTCATAACAAAGTTTTAGGCTTATGATGTTTGGCTATCCGTTTGTTTTCAAATGTGCTTATTCCAGCTGATCAACTCCAAAATGCTACTTCTCAGTCTAGACCTGTGTCAAAAAAAGTGAGGCTTCGTTAATTAGAGTAAAATTCAACTTGAAGATTAAATGGACCTCTATCAATCTTACGTTATTTAGAAATTATATAATAACTATTCTGTTAATTCATTGAATATGCAGAGGAGTAAAGACAAGAACCAAGGTCAAGTGAAAACTACAATGGAGCTGATTCCTCAGTGTTCAAAGGGATCATTAAGATTAGACTGACTTCTCTCTAACACTTCCTTAGCTCTGGTACCACACACATGGTTTTGACTTAGAACTTTTCTTTCAGGAATCACTTGGATCATGACTTAAAGATCTGGAGAGAACACCAGAAACAGAAATATTTCTTTGGAACTATTCACACTTAAAAATTTATAGTTGTTATTCTGAACAAGTCCAGCTATCATTATGATAGCTATCTTGCTATCATTATATTCTTTCTTTTGCTGTATTGATGGCTGCCCATTACTACTGAGTTCTTTCAACATGGATCTTTTCAGACTCTAATTTCCTGTTAACTCTGTCTTAGCCTGGATAAAATAGTAAGCAATCAAAAATGGTCAAAATAAGACACGTTTCCAGCTTTGTCTTTTGCTATTGAGGGGGTCCAGCCAGAGGGGTCACAGCATAGGATCAAAGTCTCAATAATTGTGAAAATGATAAAATTCATTACTATGTGCCTGATTCCATAGATTTATTTTTAAAGATAACTAGTATTCAACAAATTGAAATAATTCCTAGAATCACAGAATAGTTAAGACTGGAAAAGATCTTCAAGATTACCAAGTCCAATCCTCAAACTAGGACCACCACCACATTTACCATTAAACCATGTCTGTAAGTGTCATATTCACACCTTTTTTTAACAGTTCCATGGATGGTGACTCTACCACTCCCCTGGACAGTCAAATCCAATACTTTACAAACCTTTCTGTGAAGAAATTTTTCCCAACATCCAATCTAAATCCTCCCTGGCACAGGTTGAGGCTGTTTCCTCTTGTCCTGTCACTTGTTGCCTGAGAGAAAAGACCAATCCCCACCTCACTACAAACCCCTGAGCCTCCTTTCCTCCAGGCTAAACAACCTCAGTTGCTCCTCATCAGACTTGTGCTTCAGACCCTTGCCCAGTCCCATTTCCATTCTCAGGACAGGCTCCAGGGCCTCAATGTCTTTCTTGAAGGGAGAGGCCCAAAACTGAGCACAGTATTAAAGTTACAGCCTCTACAGTATAAAAATAACTGCTCCTATCCTTTAGATAGAAAAAAAAAAAATGAGCCCAAACCAAAACCACAAACAAAAACAAAAGCAAGAAGAAAAAAAAGCCCTTCATAATGCAGATTGCTTTCTGGTTGTGTTCTTTCATGACCTCTTCTGAGCATGGATTCAGGTCCAGTGTCTGCATTACTTTTTATGTAATTGCAACTTAAGTGATGAATGGTTTGTGTATTTTGCAGTCCATGTCTTAGATGTTATGTCAGTTTGTGTTACCATTCTGAACATTTGCTACTTTCTTTCTGCATGCAGAATCAGGAATGTTTAATTAATTGTGATCAAAACAACAGATCTCTGACAAGCATTCTAGAGCAAATTATTGTGTAATTCCTGTGACATTTTGAAGGTTCGGAGTAAGGGAGGGGAGCAGTAAGTAGGAACAGTATTGAGCACCATAACTCATTCTGTTTGGAAACCCCATATTTATTGGTCTGTCAAGCAATTATCAGCAAGTCCAAGAGAGCAATTCAATTTACACTGATTTTAATGGTCAGCTTAATTGAATTAGGCCTTATCAGCGAGATATATGTTAAGAAAGTTTTTGTTTAGTGCAGACTAGAACTATTGCTGCAAATTTGACCACATAAGGTTTCACAAAATGAGCAATCTGGGGCTTCATACCTGAGAGAGACAACATGGAAAAAATGGTCAAGACCAACTGTGATTTAGTACCAAATGAATGCTCCAGAATAGGTCAGTAATGTGCTGCTAGAGACGTCCTACTCACTACTTTTTGTGTGTCTGTAATTTTACTTTTGGGGATATTTTTGGGTTTATTTTGGTTTTGTTTTTTTACGTTTTGGTTATGGTTTCATTTTTCTTTTTTAAACTCTTGGCACAGTTGTGGGACCAGTCATGGCACTAGTCAAAGAAATCCAGAATATATACTGAAGCAAACACACATTTCCTGGATGCAAATGATATTTTTTGTTACAGTAGTATCTTTTTCGTTCTTTAATAAGTAAGTGTGACCAAATAAGCCTTACTAAAAACTGAACATAAATGTTAGCTCTAATTGTCTTGTAGACAGGATCATTTTTATTAAGGTAAAAGCACACTATACAATGAGAATATAAAATAAACAGGATGTTCAGGCAAATGAATACAGTCAGAAGATTAGGAGAAGAAACAAATACCAAAAATCAGGAAGGAAATTAAGAGCTCTGTATTTCCAAAGAAATGCAGGAAAAAAAGTTATATGCTGAATTTTAGAGGGAAAATGATATGCTTTTCTTGATTCAGTTGCACTGGATTTACAGCTTGCTTCTCTTTCCTGAGATGTGGGGAGTTCTGGAAAGGGAGGCCCAGCCATCAAGTCTTCCCAAGGATGTGTGTAGCACAGGCCCATCTTCATGAGGGGTCTGGCTTAACACTTACCTTGCCAAAGCCATTCAGTTGAAATCTAATCCTGACATAGTCTGAAAGTGCTCAAAAACCCTGTTCCTGATTGCTGGATAGAGGAAAGCCCTGGAGGGGCAGCGTGGGAAAGTCGGAGTGGTGCAGATTCCTTGAGGTGTGCAGAGCCCAAGGTGTTGGCTTCACTTGGAAGCTGTCCCAGATGCTTCCCTACAGTGCTGAAAAGGAAAAATAAATATAACTGGGTCAAAAGTTAAGGAGAGTGACAATAGGGACTGCCCTGCAGAAGTCTGGGGATCTCTGCCAGACATGGTGACAGAAAAGCCTCACAAGAGAAAGCAGGGGCTGGAATACTTGGCGTAATTCTTACTATATAGCTTGCCTAATTATGACATTATCCAAACTCCACAGAAACATAATTTTCCAGAAAATCATGATTACAAATCTCAGTGAAACTGCAGTTTATAAAATTGTCAGGAATCATTACATCCAGCAAACAGCATTTGGATCTCAAGATTTTCTGACAGTTTTCTGTAGATAAGGTTGACTTCTTTGGGAGTTCAGTACCCAGGGAAGTCTGATTGGTCTTTGAGAGAGGGTTTGCATGAAGATAAGGATTTAATAATGTTTCTTTTACTTTATCACAATGCTGGCTGAAAATTGGACAAGCTTCAGTACGTTATGATATATCTGATAATATCTTCAGTGCCTATGTGTGCAGTTGAAATTCTGTATGTATAGTCTTCCAGGGCAGAAACTGCTTTTTATCTCCATTCAAGCAAGTAGTCATCATACTGCTACAGTAACAGCAGTCCTTGAATAATTCTGAGAAACTGAGTCAGAATGCATATAATTATAATGGTGAAATCATTTTGGAAGGAATTAGCATCTAACACATCCTTATTGCACCTTAAAGTTTAGGTATATTACTCGGGGAAACATCCCTGGCTGAGATTTATTTCTGATGTATCTATGCATTACTTTGCAGACAGATTACAGTGGGCAGCACGGTAATGGCTCACTGACACATAATACCTGTCACCATCCAGCTCGGGGTGGATAAAAACCTTTCCAACAGATAGGTTATCTTTTTATGCTTTATTAAAACTGTGTGGCAAAACTTACACCTTTGATTTCCTTACCTAATGAAGCAGTCCTTTACTATCTCAAACAAGACATTAGACTGAATAGACACATTTGGGTTAGTCTTACATAGAATATCATCAGGTAGTCCAAGCTGTGAATGTCTAAAGGAATTGAAAATGGAAAAGTTACTGCCACTTGATGTAAGGAGATACATATTTTTACCTCATTTGAGATGTTTTCAGGCCTGCAAGTATGATACAGCTGTAATGATCTTCTTTTTCTCCTCTCATACCTTCCTTTTTGGAAAGAAACATCAAAATATCATTATAACTACGAACTTTTAAGAAAACACTTTTAAAAGGTGTCTGATTGGTTGGTAGGCTCTTATCACTTGATAACACTGGCAAGAAAAAGGGTGAGACAGAAGTACAAAAACGGGGGAGCACGTTGATGAAAAATTTGTAGGTCAAAAATATATACACACCCATTCCAAACCTTGAAATATAAGAATACATTAAAATTCTGTATACCTACACACACACACATTATCTATATATATATTTAAAGTATACAAAACTGTGAGAAGATATAGGATAGTACAGAATAGGTTTGTGTGTCTACATTTATAGGAAAATAAAGGGACATGCTCTGAATGTTCAGTAAGGCCTCTTGAGCCCAGCACAAATGAACAGCTATGTCCCTCCATAACATGACACTAAATAGAGCAGATGTTGACTTTAGATTTTGAACCAAAATCAATTTCTAGTGAAGTTTTGCCTTTGACCTCAGCAAAATCAGGATTTTGCCTGTTGTTTTATGAAATTATTCTTTCTGAAGGCCTTTTTGGTTTGTTTGAGTTAGGTTTTGGGGGGGGGGGGGGGG
>VXAX01003853.1:1083324-1116027 GCA_013399835.1 Leptocoma aspasia
GGGGCCGTTATTTTTCCCTCTAGCTATCCTTTTTCTAATCCCAGATTATCAAATATCATTCCAGTGAGGAAAACATGTATCTCTCTGCATAAAGCTCATTCACTAGTAATAGCTCTCAGCTGCAGAGGAGCATAGCAGGTTTCCTCATAGAAGACTGCTTCTCAACAAGCAGTTTGTTAGGACTACTTATACTCTGTGTATAAACTCTGGGTTTTTTTGGTCTTTCAAAAACATGAAAGTATCTCTCTTGTGTTCTAAATTATTTAGGCAGACAAAGATAAACAAGGTCTCTGGTCTGATACCAAACCACCCACATGGCACTTACTTTTCATTGGCTGAATTCCCAGCTTCTGGTTCCTCAGTGGATATATAGCACAGCTGCACCATATAACACTCTCTTTCCCCGTGTTAACCCCTTCTGGTAGTGGTGGATATAGAAGCTTCAGCAAGGTGGGAAGAAGGAAGGAAGAGACTGTGGTGGGCAAGGTGAGAAGCTGGTGAAGGCATTTGGGTAGGGTGGGAGGGATGGTCCTTGAGAGCTCTGGGCAGTTCTTCCAGCCCCTGAGGTGCATGGGTGTTGGAAAATGAGAGTTGGTGTCCCTAAGATACGACTCTCCATAGCGACCTGTCACTAGTGGGTTCTGCAGGGCTCCATCCTCAGCCCTGTGCTCTTCAACATCTTCATAAAAGACCTGGATGTGAACTGGAATGGACACTGAGCAAGTCTGCAGGTGATACAAAACTGGAGGTGCTGTTGACTCCCTCGAAGGGAGGGAGGCCCTGCAGAGAGACCTCAACAAATGAGAGGCCTGGGCAGTCACCAACCATGTGAAATTCAACAAGGGAAAGTGCTGGATTCTGCACCTGGGATGGGGCAACCCTGGANAAAGGCTCAAAGAGGATTTGGACAATGCTGTCAGGCACAGGGTGTGATTGTTGGACCTTTCCGTGCAGGGCCAGGAGTTGGACTCAATGAATCTTATGGGTCCCTTGCAACTCAGAACATTCTGTGATTCCAGGTATCAGGTATTGGGGAAGAGTCTGAAGCTCAGCTGTGGGGTATGACTTTAGACTTGTTTGTCTCACCAGATGAGAAAACATTTCACGTGTGGCATGAACGGTTGTGCGTGACAGAGTAGTTTTATACTCATTTGGGATGTGATTAAAAAAAAAGTTATGGACTCTCTTGCCATTAATCCAGGTAGAGTTACAATCTGTAAACAATCTTTAAAAATAAATTATCTCCTTTCACAGAAAGCACTTCAGTTTTGAATAGCAATCATTTTGTCTAGGTTTAAGGGTACCTAGGCAGTAGTGCTTGGACATTAAGAGGTAATTTTGCTCACATCACCTAATAATACCCATCCTGTGGAGTTTAGGGAAAAAAAAGAACAGAAATTATTTTGATAAATGCCAAACAAACATAAAAGATGAAAAATAACTGTTTCTATTGAATTAGTATTTTGACTAAGGTCTTTGCTACATGAGGCCTGTCCTTACATGGCTGTGGGGCAGAGGTACAGAGGAGAGATTGAGGCAACTGCCCTTGGCAGTGCACGCCTGCCCTACTGCAGAGGGATGGAATACAATTAGGAAATAAAGCAATGTTCTCTGGCTCATGCTGAAGTCCTCTATGCTCTCTAACCATTATTTTGTTGTTACTTATTAATTTATGTAACTGAGTGCGTTTGCTGGTTTTTTACTGGTTTTATTTCTCGATTACTTTTCATGTGTTTGTCACATTTGTCAGTTTTTAGGGTCTTAGGAACAGACATTGTGATCCTGTTCTATACTACCTGTTTCTCCAAGTCATGGTTGCAACAGAGGTTCCCTGTTGTCAGTCACAATGAGCAAATAGCTATATTGTGGAGATGTTTATAGCAATCCTATTTCTAATTCCTTATTAACTTTACTGTGTTATGCTAGTGCTTGCTTTCATATACGTGTTCAGTCATGCACAGTTTCTGCTGAATTTTGTTTGAATAACAGGAGAAAGAGAAAGAAAACATGTGACCTGTTTCGCTCAAAAAGGACGCTTGAAATAGAATTTCTGAGCTTTCCAGAAGTGTGGCAACTCCATATTCTGGTGTGAGGTGTGCTCAGCTCTGCTGTAGGCATCGAGGAATTCCCCATGCTGTAAATGACAAGGAGAACACATCTAGATGCTCTATTATCTTGTGCATTCAATTAAAATATTTTAGCTGTTGTCCTTCCATAACTGACTCAGTAGTTCTAGAGGTTTAATCTAACAAGTTTAACTGAAAATTACTTCCAAGTAGCCTTCTAGACTGTTGTCATAGAAGATGGTAAGTCTTGATTCAGCGTACAGCCCTGAATAGGACATGAAATGACCTTAAGTTTCAGCTGAATGGGTTGTTACAGTGAATGAAGAGATGCTGTTTCTTTGGATGACATACAAAGCTTTACCTTTTGTTAGGAGACTGCTGTATAGTTTGTGATAATTTGTTTTAAATTGGGTCTGATGTCAAAGGAATACTAATTCATATTATTTTTTTGAATACAGATTCCAAGGTGTATCTATTTACACCGCCTACAAAACACACTTTTGCTTAGCTGTTAAATCACCAGACTTTAGAGATATTCACAGTGTTTAAAAATGTGCCACACTGTCCTGGAATGGAGTGGCCCTATGCATTTCCTATCTCCACATCTCCTGCCTCTTTGCTGTCATGGTTTTATGTGGCTGTGTCTGACAGACCACAACCTAACTGTGCTCTACAGCCCGCTTAAAATTCTGGTGTAAATTGTCCCTTGATCCATGCTTTGCCCATTGCTTTCTCTCCACAAATGTTTTTTAGACTATCCTGTTAACTACTAAAGGAAATTTTAAATTAATTCTCATATAGTCTCTAAACTGGGATTAGAAGAGATTTACAGGAGAATAACAGTTAATAACGTAATAATCAGGTTAACTGGAATAATCAGGACAAAAAAAAGGAAGATTTTTTGTCCGTACCATCCTCCCTACTTATTAAAATAAGAAAAAAAAATTAAAATCAACAAACAAAACTCAAAGAACTCTTTCAGGCCTATAGCAATTATGCTTGTTGAAAGACAGATGATGTTGAAGTTGGTTGTGGTAATATGTGCTATACTTATCCTTCCTGTCTTTTAGTTTACAAAAGAAGAAACAGGAGGGGAAGGAAATCATACCTTTTCTACTTTATCTGCTGACTAGAGCTAGGGAAGAACATACTGCAGATGCATATATACTGTTACATTTGAAAGAGATACAAGCTGGTTTTAGGGAAAGGATACACAAAAAAAAAAAAAAAAAAAAAAAAAAAAAAAAAAAGAAGACTGCACTGAAAAGCAGTTCCTGCTTGATGAAGTAGGTGGCCTTTTTTTCTTAGGGACTTTAAGCTTATTTGAATAGGATTGTAAAAGCAGGAAGCATAATCTCTCTCTCAGACAGGCAAAGGCTGAACTCCAGTGTTCAAACAAAAAGCAGACAGAAACACAAGTGCTTCCAAAATGTTGCCACCTCGTCCTGTGTCCCCGGAGTGCTGCTGCCCTGCTTCTGCAGCTTGCCCTCCAGAAATGCTGGGTGAACGAGGAGGCCCGCTACTGCTGGGGAAACTAAGATTACTGATTAGGAGAGCACATAATCAGGTAGATTGAGCCTGTGGAGGGAGAAACCATTTCAGCGAGGAGGGAGGGAGCGCAGCACACGCCGGCTGCGTACCTTGGGAGAGTACCTCGCTGCTGTTTAAGAAAGCAAAATTGGCTGTAAATCTCCCGTCGGCTTCTGAGAAGGGGGATGCTCTTTTCGTGCCTGTGAAGTTGGAGGGCGATTGCAGGTGTGCCTTACCTGCACCTGGCAATGAGTCTCCCTCCAGGTTTCTCCTACTTTGGAGAATGTGTTAGAGAGAAGTACCCACGGGGAAATCCACTGACCGCTTCCCCACGAAGGTAGCGAGACACCGCAGTGCCGGCAATGCCTGGGGATGCCTCGGGTGAGTACCGGCTCTAAATGAATGCGAGCAGCATTCAAAAGAGTGAAGAGCAGCAGCAACGCAGCCCTAAAGACGGCATTTAGGTCACTCGGCTGCCTCCCGGGATTCTGGGGCTGCTGGGCTCTGCCTGCTGCGCACAGGGGCTCGGGGAAGTTCCCCTGCCAGGGCTCCGAGGCTAAGGGCGAGTGGGGCGAGTGGGAGGCGACTGACCCCGACCCCGCCGCAGCACCCGCTCCGTGCTGCCAGAGAGCCGCGCCTTGCGTAACTTTTATTTTTAAATCTGGTCCGAGCCTGGGTGGAGAGTATCAACAGGGTGTTCATAAAGAAAGGGAAACAAACAAACTTTTTGTATGTAGTATCTGATTAGGTTAAACAGATTTATTTATTTATTTGTTCCCCGCCGATGGGAGGGAAAAGTGCAGTGTGTTCAATGACAATACAAGAGGGTTGGCTCAGTTGTGGGTGATAGATGCTAGCTGATCGAAGAGGATTTCTTTTGCTGAATGAGCTTCTCATTACAAAGGCAGCAGAAAGATGCAAAGTTTACTGCAAACAAATTTGGACATGGTCAAATGAATTACTCAACTGATGATATAGAAATAGCTTGGAAACTGGGCCATCGGGCAAAAACAACCTTGCATTCAGTCTAGGATAATTGCATGGACATGTCTACAGAGGATTGCTACTGAAAAGTAGCTAAAGTAACTTCATAACTTTCAAGACTTTTGGAAATAGATCTTGAGAGAATATTTGGCTGTATATATATAATATAATGCTCCACTTGAGTGAAAAGAGAATCCTATTTTCTGTTATAAATAGGTACCTTGATGCATTGTAACAAGTTTTATTCTCTTCTTCCTCCTAAAAATGAAAGGGAAAATATGTATTTTCTCTGAAGCAAACAGTATTCTTTATGTCTCATGCAGGGAAAACCAGATTTTTGCAATGGTTCAAAGCTGAAATATCTTCAGGGTATTTCAAAATTCATTTTGTTTTCTATTCCTATGTTTTGCATCCTTTCCTAACTTGAAGACACAAAATAACGGTTGCTCCGTTATAAGAATGTGTAGCACTTTCATATTGTCTGTTTTTATAAATCTGTCTTTATTGGGGTGATTAAAATACCATTTTCTGTTATTAAATAGCTTTAATTAATCTTGTCTCTTAAAAAAAAGTTTTATTTTTATTTCTATTTCAACATTTGTGCTTTATTCATAACACACATTTCTGCGGAAACTACAGAAGCCAGTTAATGGTTTATGAGTTCAAGCTGAGCTGAATATAGCTAAGCTCTGCCTTGCTTGACATTTCATCAAAAGCTTTGTTGATTTGCAGTGTTTACAGACCTATTTATTGAACCTACACAGCTTGAACTATGCCACCGAGCTTGTTGACATTGCTGAGTTTATCTCTTGGTACTTTCCCAATCTCAGAAGAAAAGTTTAGAGCAAATGAGTTATAACAAACTTGTCACAGTTCATAAAAAATGCAGTTAGGACAATTAAGTTGATCTTCTTGTTCATTGATCATGATACATTAGAGAAATCTGAGTAGGCAAACACAATCTCATCTGGGTAGTGTGTCCTTTTCCTTTATACTCAGATTTGACTGTAACCTCTGAAGAGCTTTAAAAAATAGCTCATAAAAGAACAAATACTTTCTGTCCATGAGAGTACTTGTATTTCAAAACAAAATCTGGCTGTTTTGCAGCATGAAATAACATGTTTATTGTTCTTCCATATAGGTCTTACTTTGTGAGGAGTGATATATCAAATGAGCAACCAGCAAATTGAATCAGGGGCTCATAAATACCATAAAAATCATTCAGCTTTTAACAGTGAGAGCATCCCATGCTCTGTGCTACTCTTCAGAACATCCTGTCTGCACAACTTCTATTTTTAGCCAATAAGATATATCTTGCTGTGTAATCTCCTACTGGTTCCTGGATCAACAGTGCACATTATCATTGTTTCAGACACTTCTTCATGTAACTTGAACAGAAATAGATCAAAGGTAATGCCTGGTGTCTCAGCAAAGCAACAGGAAACTATGCACTATTTATTCAACAGCAGTGAAATGAATGGCATAAGAAGTTATGGGTTAGTTTTTACTTTTCTCTTTTGGCTGCATGGGAAGTATTTTTCCCATGTGAATATTTCCATAGCTGCCATTAACTGGGTTGGCATAGTTGTTCGTTCTCCTTTTAGAACTCTGAGTATGCAACCGGTTATAAACATCCAAAAGGGAAACTGGATATTAAAAAAGAACAGAATTTTTCCATGTAGTTGCATGGACTTGGATTGGGCTCTTGGTTCCTTTTTAACAATGAATGCATAAAGACCTTATGCTTTTCAAATAAAAAAGTAATTGCTTATTGATTTTTTGAATGCAAATTGTATTCTAAAGTTTCAATAAGTAAAAAAGGGAAATACAGGAATATGCTTGGGGGAATATTTGCTTTGCTTAACTATTGCTGTGCTATGTAGCCTGCTGATATTACCTGGGTAGACTTACTAGGCTCAAATATCTAGGCAATAAAGAGCAATAAGCTCTTTCAGCCAGCGAGCACAAACAAGAAATCAACACTGATATCTTGTTTCCTGAACTGCAGGTACATTAGTAGATTACCCTCCTAACTTGGATAATTGAATTGGGAAGGTGAGAAAGGCCCCCATATATTTATTAGAATATCTGTATGAATAAGTTCAAGGTGTTTCCATCTGATTGAAAGACGCTTGTGTAAGTAGTTACAGAAAATGCCACTTAGCCCTTATAGTCACATACAACTTCCTTAACTCTGTGGGAAGTGAAACATACTTTGTAGAGAGCATTTAAATTAGTGAGAATGCATCATCAGAAATTCTAAAGTTGATTGTGTGCTATGTGCATGGAAGGATCAGTCAGGAGAATCTACAAAAACCCAGAACTGCATGAAATATCTAAAAATATTTGAATATATGTTGTAGAATTGTATCTTTTATCATGGTATTTCTTATTTACTTTCTGTTTATCAGGCTGCTCTATTCTTATGCCATTTGTCAGCCTGACGTGTGGATTTTATTTACTTTTTTTTAGAGTAGCAGCATCTTTTGGGCTATTTTCCTTTCCATGTAAGAATTCACCAAGCAGAAAGTCAAGCACATGTCTGAGCTGACTCTTGTACAGTACATTGGCCACTGTTGTCTATGTAAAAGGTTCTTAGTTTAGGACTTGTTAGGCTGTAGGACCAGTCTTTCCTACTTGAAATTGTCTTGTGATCACACTGGAAAATATTGGGATTAAGGGCAATATTAGATTCCCAATAAAATATCCAACACTCTTCTGTAAAATTATACTGTTAAGCACCCATGTATATCATATGTGGAACGTTGAACACAGTAAGTCTTAAATCTAAGCCTTGAGAGGTAATGTAAAAGGACAAAAAAAAAAAAAAAGAATGTCTACATTAGTTTTATTAAGCCAAACTTAAGCAATTAGTCATTAACTTATCATAAATGCATAATTCTCAAATGCACTGTCCAGCTTTGCTGACAACTCAGCCCTGAATTTTTAAGGTACTTGATGTGTTCAACAACCACTTATTTTGTGACAGATGGAGAGTATCCTTTTGAATACTCATCACAGGAATAACTGTTCCTACCAAATGAAAGGGAATTTGCTGTAAGCATTCCAAGATGTGTTTTACTCCAGTTTAATAGCTAAATATAGTGATGAGAGATGCAAGCAGAATTTCAGGAGAAAATATTGTGTGTTTTGAAGTCTAAACCTCATGTAGAGAGTAGTATGTCCATTCCAAGAAGACAATTTTAAAAGCTTATATGGCATGTTAGAAAGCACCAGTTCAGATAATCATGTCATAAAGATAAGCACAGTCAGTGCAGAGCTTGGGTGAAAGGCTATTGTATCACTACTGAGCTATACTCTTCAAGATTATGATGGAAAGGTCAAACTATCATTTTATAATTGAAAAGTAAGAGAAAGTCAAGGATATACTTCAGTACTTGTTTTCTTTTCTTCCTCTTGAAATTTGTATACACATAGAAACATATTTAAGAAATTCACTTCCATTTTAAAAAAGAAGTGTACTGTCATTACGTATTTAGGGGAATATAGAGTGATGCTGGTAATGGATAATGACTTTAGTCTTAGTCAAGGGAAATAAATGCACTTTCTGCAATCTTTTATTTCTTGCAGGTAAAACTTAACCAACCTAACAGAATCAGTGTAGTATTGTCTGCCTTTTTCAGAGGAAGTTATGGGATAAGGGAGAGTAAGCAAGATTCCTGAGGCAAATGTGCAATAAAAGTATCAAAATAAATAATTGGAGTTTGATTTTTTTTCAACTTTCTCCATGTTATAGAAAGGACAAGAGACCTCAAAACTAAATCAATAGTTTCTCTAACTTTTTTGACAGAGATAACTATATTCAGTCAATTTACCATTGTGCCAGTTTTATACCATTGTAGTAAATTAGGGTACAAATTCTGTTTTGTGCAGTATTTAAAATATAAACACTTCAGGCAGAGGCTATTCTTTCTGCTTGTTTTGTGCTGTGTAGATCAGGAGACATCAAGCTCCCTAAGTGCTAGTAGGGAGTGAAAACATTATGAATATTGCAATGTACAATTAGAAAAAGAATAGCATCTCGAAATCCTGCTTCAGGTAAACTGATAAGGATATAATGGACTGTGAAAGCTTGACTATAATAGGTAAAATGGGTATATAATTTGCTAGGGTGGTGACAAGACAACTTCATTGTGAATCTGCTGCTGAGTAGCCCAAGCATTTATTTGATATTAGGATTCATTTACTTGCTTAACGAGATAATTTTTCTGAAGCTTTTTTTTTTTTTAATTTGATCATTACCTTTTGCTAACCTTTGTTGTGTATGTCCTTAAGTAAAAACTTTCTTCTCCTTTAAAACATTCTTCTTGTAGACTTTACATAACTGTGGTATATTAATGTCATGGGTTTGAGATGTTTATTTTTTTTCAGTACTAAGAGCCATGGATGGGGGAATATCTCTTGTATTTCAAGAAGAGACTTGATTCCGAGATATAGCCTAGAAGTATGCTAGTCATTAAAAAAAAAAAAGTCTCTTTTTTTTTGCCAGGTCTGGCAAAACCTGTTGACTTTGAGTACACAAAGCCTCTCTGTTCGTTCAGGATTTTGTTCTGACAAGGTAGTACTAGGTCACAGGATACTATGTTTAGAGGCAGGTTTCAGGGTTAATCTCGACATTTAAAATATCAGTTAGTTTTGTTTATCTTTTTTTTATACATGCTTCTGGACTGAAACAAACTAACAGGAAAAGATCTGTACATCTGAAGAGATAAAAGCCCATGCCTGTTAGGATTTTTTTCTTTTTTCCAATCTGGGCGTGTCCAAAGATATTCAGAAATTAAGTAAAATGCTCCTTGGTAGAATTAATTGTGTTCTGACTAAGGCTGAAGGCGCTCACATATTTCAGGAAGAGGGTCTGTGTTTGCTTGATGAAGTGTTTGATTGATGAAGAGAAGTATCAGCTATTAGTGGAGATAGAATAAAGCCCCTTGGCCCTGATCACTGATGACTTGCATCCATGGTTAGAGTTCCTGTCTTTTTGAATTATTCAGATAATTCAGACACTTTGCTTTTATCATTGGCCTATGCACAGCATATTGCATATTCACTGGCTCTTCTAGCTTCAGAGTTTTAAGCAAAAATATTAATCTGCCTAATTCCTAGTTAAATAGTCTATCTGGTGCCCCTAATCGGGCTGTGATCTCCCCTGACATTTTCTTCAGCCCAGGACTCAGGCAGGCTCTGGCAGCTGCTCTGGACAGCTGTAAGTTGGATCATCATGTCAGTGGCTGGTCCAGCTTTTTCCTCTCTTCCCTGTCCTCCCTGTCCCTTTCCTCAACAAGAGTCTGCACTGAGTGGGCAGTGGTGTCTGAGGATGCTCCTCCATTGCTAGCCAGTTACAGCTGCCTGCATCCCTCCAGTCTGTGCTTTGGGACAGGCTTCTGCTGCCTGGCACAACTGAACTGGAGGGGGGAGAGTGGCTGTGCCAGACTAAGAACTTCTCAGAAGTTCCTTGGAGTCATTTGAGTACTCCCAACTTTTCCACTGTTAGCCACAAAGCTTGATGATCCTCTCATATTCCCCAGGAACAAAATTAAATTTTGTATTAGTATGGGGAGAAAATAATTTACTTTCTCCTTCACCTTCTGAAAGGGGAAACTAAATCTTGGTTGTAATTCTGAGAATCTTTTGAGTCAGCTTGCTCAGTTCTCAGAGCGTTGAAGACTTTGAAGCCCTATCTAGTTACTTTATTTCTTGTGGCTTTTCCTTTACCTACAGGGTTGATTTTTCTGAGCAGTGAGTTCTCTAACTTAGTGGAGTCACATTTTATCATCTTGATGAAATTTCCACAATTGTAGAGAGCTTTGCTGCATACTTAATTCAAACCTTGTTAGTGTGCTGCATTGCACTTGGATCTATGAGTGTCAGCAGAGGTCTGTGATGAAAGGAGATCCAAGGAACAGTGTTCTCAAAGATGTCATTGAGATTGCTGGGGGGTATGTTTGCAGTAGAGTGACAATGCAGTCCTTTTACATTTTAATTCTTAACTATTTATGAAGTTCAGTTGGCAAAATTTTGTAACATTTTGTACTGGAGCAATGTAACTTGAAATATAATCCTGGGAAATTCTGAGCAAGCTCTTCAGGGTCAAATAACTTAAGTTGTCTAGATTTCCAGCTTGTTTTCTCTTTCAAATGGATTTACACAATTGATTCCCATTTTTTGCCCCATAGCAAAAGGAAACAGGGAGAGAAATGCCATTTGTGGTAAACATCCTCTTGAGATAATTTGAATTATTAAAATACTTGTCAATACTAACCCTTCAAAAGTAGAAAGCTTCATCTCCCTTTAACAACACAGTAGATATTGTGGTGATCTGAAGTGAGAGCTGTCAAGTCATCAGATGTATTTTACAGAAGTAGTTAGGAGTACTTTAAAAATGGTAAAATATTTTTTGGCTATAAGTGATATTTTTCCATCATTATTTGGAAATTAACAAAATAATTTATTGACAGATTAAGAAGAAAAATGGATACACGGCACACCATCAGAAAGTGATGCCTCTTCTCAAATCAGCTCTCCTGAGACCCCCCAGGGATGCAGTCTCTACTTTTGGGTTTCCACTTAGACACAGCTGTGCTGGATTAAGTCCAGAGCAGGGCTGCCTGAGGCTTGGATGCTGGAGGACATGGCATGGAGCAGCTGGGTCTACTCACCCCTCAGAATAAGGGTGGGAGGGGTTGCCATCTACAACTACCTGGCCAGAGGTTTGTGGAGAAAAGAGAGGCTTCTCAGAGGTGCACAGCAGTGGGGCAAGAGGCTAAGGATGGGGGTTGGAAATAGGGAAATTCAGGTCTGGTATAATGAAAACTTGTCCTCAGTTGTTGGTCACTGGAATGGATTGTACAGAGACACAGTGGGATCTCCACAGCTGGTGATAGTCAAAAACCAATGAAACACAGCATTGGAAAAAACACAGAACATCTGCCCTTGCTGACCCTGCTGGGGTGATGGAACTTGGACTTTGGGAGGTCCCTGCCAGACTCAGCTGTTCTGAAGTTCTACCTACAGTGCTTATATTGAGACTTTAACATTGCACTGGACTCTTTAAATGACAATTGGTTTTGGTTTTGCTTTTTTTCTTTAATGAATGCAGATTCTTTGAGAAAGAGTTTTCTTTTTAGGAATCAGATCTGTTCCTGGACTGAATGAAGAAAATGATAATAGTAAAATCACAGAAAATTAAATTTGAATATTCCTGACTAAGTCTTCTTATGATAGTGTAATGATCATTAATTGGTTTGTTTGCATGTTTATTTTTAAAGAAGTCAATGACATTTACATTAGCAACAAATTTTGAAGCAAAGTTTTTAGAGCTGTTGAGAAGTGGAAAAATAGTAATGAATTATTTTTCAAATTCCATGGTTGCCTACTATGGCCACTTTGCACAGGTAGCAAATCTAAATTTCATCAGAGTTTATATAAGAGGACTGAGCATGTGGAGGTGTGTAGTAAATCTTTATGTGCAGGGTCAGACATCGTTAATCTGTTTTATGTTGAACCTTGTGTGCTTAATCCAGATCAGTATCCTGAGCAGAGCAAAATTCAAACATTTTTTTAAGAAACATGCTTTGAAAGAAATCTGTTACTAAAGTCTTCATCTTTTAGTTTCTTAGCAGCTGCTCCTTAGTCTACCTAATTGCAGTATAATGGCTTTATGCTGCACCAGATGCTAAAGGGATAACGTTTTTCTTTTTTGGGTAGCAATGCAGTCTCTATGTTTGGAATTCTGTTTTGTGGTTATGTTGATGTCAGGCTATGACACAAGCAAACCTCAGGTACTGGTTTCTGATTTGGTATTAAATAAAATCAAATCAACTTAAATTTCCTCAACAAATAAAAAATAAAAGATGTCTCTAATTGACAGAATTTTATCAGCCACTTAATTTATAAGTATTTTGGTCTTTGTTCTAAGAGCAGGAATAATGATTTATATCCCATTATTACCAGTTTTTGCTAAAATGCACAAGCTTGTTTCCTTTCCTGTTTATTAGTGTTTATTACACTGTTCTTTCTATGTGCTTGGCTAGACCTGTGTAGTGGTTTAATTTGTTATGTTGTGTAGAACAAGGGCTTTATGGGAAGGAATCAATCTGTTTTTATGCCTAATTGCAGGGGCAGCCATCACTTATGGAAGCTACAATCAAATTGTGAGTTTCTTCAGTTATTTTTGCCAGGATCTTATTTAAAAGAACAAAAAAAGACAAGAAATGAAAAAGAGTTTAGAGAGCTGTTGCACTTTCAAGAAATGCAGATTTACTGTTGTTTAAGAAGGTTTCTTCCTTTCCTATGTGATTGTTCTGAATGCCCTGTTTGGGGAAAAAAGTAACATCAAAGCAGCTCACTTGAAAAGATTGAAAGCAATCCTTAAATTTGAAATTGAAAAACTGATTTTTACTGAATGGAATTCTTAAATTAATAGCCACCTGCTATTAAAATAGTTTCAGTAGATAGCATCTCGGCCATCTAATTATTTTATAACTTATTACATAGATCATGCAAAATGTAATTTATTATTAGTTGTATTGCTTTCTTTGGTGTACAAAGAGTGCATTAGAATAATTTGTAATTAGAATATGACTGTATTCCAAGGAAAAAACCCCACATTACTACTGAAGTATTTTTGTCTATTCACTGATAGGCTAATTTTGCACTATCAGCCTCAATATTACATAGAATTTTAACTCATTCCTGTAATCCTAAAGCTTTCAAAGGGCACCATGTATTTCTGTAAAATGTTCTGGGGGCTTTTTTATGTTTTCTTTTAAAATACTTGCTTACTAAAGTGAATGTGGGTTTTAGGGGTTGTTTTTGAGACTAGTGGGTCCTAAAAGCATATTGAACGTTTACAGAATATACTTTCTGGCAGTGGAGAAGAAGAAAGTAAAAAAGGCAAGGAACAAGCAAATGAACAAGAAAGATACATAGATAGATAGATCTGGTAACGCCTTTTTTTGGGGGAAAAAATATCTCCCTGGAAAGACAGAAACTTTCCTTAACCCGTAAAACAAAAATTTCAATATGCCTCATGTTTTACATTTCTTGTGATCAGTAAAATGGTTTAATTATCATTTCTCCCCATGAAGTGACTAGCCTTCAGTTAAATGCTATGAATAGTCCTCATCCTTCATGGCGGAGAATTCCCACCTGCTATTAGTAACTGTCAGCATGCATGATTGTTTCTGCTCTGAAAGTCTTGGTAGAGTTCCTCATTAATTAGTTTGTGTACAAACATGACTACCTCTGCCAGTGGGAATAATGAGATGCCATTAAAGGTAAAGCCAGAGAAAGTCTGACTAAAGTAGATGAATCTTCATTACAGTCTCACCATATGACCTTTATCAACATCTCAAGCTTCATTACACACACAAGGTTGTTGCATCAGATTGGTGGTGATAGTTTCAAATGCTCATTTTTTAGCTATATGGATATGCAGATCATTTTGTTCCTCTTGGATTTTGCTTTTCACCAGAATTTATTCTATGTGTTTTAAAAGTTCTTTGCATAAACAAGGAGTGAGAAGTAGCACTGATACATAAATGTGGGTATTAATGTGCACACAATCTTTCTAAATTCCAAGTGGACGAATAATGTAGTAACCAATGGATTTTTTATAGCCAGTTTTTAAATTTTAAATGTACCATGCCTTTTCATTTTGTGGACTCTGAGAGACATTCTCCTTGGTGCAATACAAAAGGGGAAAAAAAAATCTATTTCCTTCAGGAAGTGTAAACAGTGTGACAGAGGCAAGTGTCAATGTAATGTCATGGTTGTTATGTTGGTATTTCCTTCAAGTAATGGGTGTCCATCATTGCTATTTAAAAGCTTACCTTGATACCCCCAAGCAGAAGTTGTCTGGTCAGTTTTGGCTGACCTGTATTAAGCTGTAAGGGTCACCAAGAAATTGGATTCTGCTCAGACCTGAGAGTGCCTGTTCCTGTGTGATTTTTCCAAAAGTAATTTTCCGCCCAGGTTGCAAGATGGGTGACTTCTGTACCACGTCACCTGAAAAGTCTTGGTGCTTGGGTGGTTTTAGCTTAGCAGCATAACACGTGTTGTTTCACTGATGATAATCCTCAAGTAATTATTTTAAACTGAGTTTTTCCTGTATCTGAGGTAAAGACCTGAGTGGCAACACTCTTCATTTGATCTTTCTTTGGAACTGGACCTATGGTTCCTGGTCCTATGAGATCCACTTTTGCTGACCACAGAGTTACCTCCCACTTCTCTGTCCTTGTGTGGTAGTTGTTTGCAGCCTGATACCTGTGGCTTCCAGTGACCTGCCCACATTAGCACATTCTGAGCTAATTCTTTTATCTCCATTGCAATAATACTTGTATTACTCTGAGGTTCACATAAGTGCTTGTCCTAATTAACTGCAGTGTTGGAATAAGGAAGTAGCTCAGAATAAATCCCAGATGGATTGAGGCAGAGAAACTATGTCTGGGAATTTCCAGGTTGGTTCAAATTCCTAAAGTCAGGTGTCCTTAGATCCCGCTCAGTTAGGGAGTGTGGGTGGCAATTCACAGCAAAGCAAGGGATTTATTAAAAAGAATGAATCATACTGGGGTGGGGAAAAGGTTCTTGGTTTGTTTTGTGTGTGTGGTTTTTGTTTTTCTTTTTTTAAGGGTGGGGAGTGTGTTCTTTTGTGTGGTGGGTTTTTTGTGTATGCAACTGGAAGGGAAAGAGGAATGCTAGAATGTATCAGTTCTGTTGCAGGAGGACTCTGCTTCTTTATTTTGTGGGAGGGTTGGCAGATTGCTGCTGCTCAGTGTCAGTGAAATTCTGAGTGAGCATTGCTGAGCTGACATCCCTGGTTCCTTGAGGCTGAGATTCAGACACCCCTGGACTGGTTAACTTCTCCTGAAAGAAGCAACCAAAATGTGTGGGTAAGGAGGCTCCTGATAGTTCTGGAGAAGTAACTGCAACACAGTGGTCACAGAATGGGTGATATTGTCCTGTGTTAGGATTGCAGCAGTGCTGTGCATGCTGCACGGTGAGATGCAGCAGTGCAGTGACCCACAGCTGCAGGGGTGCCACACTCTTCTCTGCTGAGCTTGGCAGTGTGAGTGCCAGGGCATGCAAAGATGATTAGAGCCCCACAGGTTCTTGCCAGGATATTTGTGCTTGTGGTCAGGAAGAGCCCAGTGATCTGGGATCACAAACACTCTTTTTCTTTCATTTTAGAGCAAGAGTTTGTAATCTACTGATTGTTCCTAGAAAAAGCTAATGGGCAGTAATTAGTGGAAACTCTTCCGTTAAACTGAACAGCTGTACATAATTAGTTTTGTTATTCCTTTTGAGGGTTTCTCTTCGTTACAGTATTAGACAAGCTGGTATGATTGGTCCTCAGTCAAATCTCCTTGTAAGAATTCAGAATATGCAGACTTGCTCAAAAGTGCCATGAGAAGCTCAGTGAAAGCATCCTGCTCTTCACAGCAGAGTTATGCCCTCGTGTTCTCATCATGATTTGAGCATCCGTTCCTTACTGGAGACGGGTAATGACACATGCTTTAATTTTATCTTGTTGTTAGGCTCTTGTTTTTTGTTGTTGTTGGGTTTTTTTTGGTGTTTTTTTTTTTTTTTCTTATGTGGACACTAAAGAAGGCTGTGAAGAGTTTGTCTTGCTGGACTGGTTATTTCTTTAACTGAAAGCTTAGTTGCAATGTTTTAAAAATTTATAATTCCATTAATAACCAGCCATTTTATTTTAACATCTCAAATTATCATGACTTATCTATTGAATTGGATCGATTTACATTCAAATTCATTTCCATTCTACCGTTGTATTCATTATATTAGAAGCATTATATTAGAAGCTTCACACTGTCAAGGAACCCTTTTAGTGTTTGAAGAAATAACTATCAAAATGGTTTAGCAGCTTTTCAGTGGCATCTTCAGGAAGTGTTAACTCATTGATTCTTTTTCTCAAATTGTTATTTCATTAGGAAAAACTGTTAAGATCTCTTATTTTTGTTATTTTCAAAATACCAATATTGTCTGGGCTTTTTTTCCTTTTGGATTTTGGAATCATCTTAGTAAATAGTATCTTAAATTCACAAATGAAAAAAAATCAATTTCAAAAATCAAAAAGACGTTGTAGCCCACATTCTGCTTTAATTTGGGAAGAAAAAAGAGCACTTAAAAATTCCATAATATGGGAAACTTGATTTTCTTTCCTACCCGATAGCAATTTATGTGTCTTCCTCTTTTTCCAGTTGTGCACACAAGTTTCCTTCATCTTACTTTTCTGTCAATAGTTACCTTTATTGCTTTTGTTTGTTTAGAAATGCCCCTACTCTAAGAGTCCGATTCCTCAAAAATGTTGTGAAATCATATTAAAAGATATTACAGCCTTGTGAGAAGTAGTAGTTAGTGTTTGTGATTAGACTCCTCAATCTGGTTAATATGCAGAAGTTGATGCATGAGCAGTAGAGCTTCTGAGCTTGACCATAAGGAGTTAAGAATGTGAAGCACTTTTGTGCAGATTGCAAATTGGCTGCTGCTAATTCTCCTGTCTTCACCAGTTGATGTATTATCAATTAGCAAATACAGGTTTTAATACTGCCTTTAATATTCATGATTCTTAATTGTCTTTGTTAATTGAGAAGAAACACACTGGTGCACAATGCTTGACAGGTAAGAATTATGATCTGCTGCTTGTGTTGGCAGTTGTCCAGAGAAAAGTAGGTTACTGATACACAGGTATGTGCAAGCATCCTACCCACAGATTTGTTCTTTTGACAGTGAATTTCTCTGCTTTTGATAGACCATCTGAGTAAGGGAACAGCTGATGGTTACAGGTAGAACATCTGAATAACCTGTTTTGAGGAATCAGTTTGCAGGTTCATTTACAACAGAGAGCAGGCACAAAAGAGAGATGGTTTTAGGAACTGTTATCTTAAATAAGTGTTGCAGAAATCATTGAGACTGAAACATTGGAGTTTTATGCATGGTGAAATTACCTGGTCACATTTTATTAATTTTTTCCCCAAATATGTCAGGTTTGATTTGAATATGTTTGTGTTTGTACTTAATATACTTTCTTTATGATGTTATATAATTGGCTTTGTTTGGAATATTCTTATAACAAGTAAACTGTATTAATTTATGCATCTCCAAAGGCCATTTTTTTTTACTTTCAGACAGTTAGAACTATTGCTTTAAATAAGTACTAGAGATGACTCTAAAGTCTATGAAAGAGATAATCTAACATAAAAACACAATAGAAAAAAAAAAGGTAGAAACACTTGAGGCTCAGTTAGAAAAGTGGCTTGGAGGTGCTCACTAAAACTCATTTAAGTTTGTATTTGTTTTTGAAAGAGTCTTACGAGCTTATTTAAATGCTTTCCAAAATTTTGGCTAAGCTCAATAATGTTAAAAATTCAAGGAAACAAATTCAAGGAAAAAATTTAAGGAAACAAAAGCAGGTCTGGTAAGATATGATTGATGTTTTCTATAAGAAATGCTTCTAAATGAGGCTTTCAGTCATTTATATTCAAAGGATAGATTCTTAACTGGAAAAGATGGTCATTCTGTGTTCCGTTAGGAACAGAAATGGCTTGATTTTAAAATGTTAATTAAAATTAAAACCTTAATTTTTCATGAGAGCTGTAAAATAAATTGAACTGGAAGTGGCTTACACAGAAAATGAGACTTATCAGTTAATTTTATTGTCTAAGATTTGGCATCTTGGCTGATGCCAAAAGTGAGTCTCACTTACAATTTCACTTTTGCTTTTGTCAGGGTTAGCTGGTAGAAATTACATCAGGATTGTGTGGCATGAGCTGCTCTGCACCAGATGGACTTCAGGGAGATAATGGAAGCAATATTGCTCCCAGCTTGGCAAGTGTTGCATGGACTAAGCTGCCCAGCTGTACACCATGGGCTTCTGTGGAGGGTATTGGAGCAGGAATCTCATGCTTTGTAGGGTTCATGGATTGTTCCTGTGAGAGGAGGGGTGAAAGCTTCCTTCTCCACCCCTGCACAGCAGCTCTTTGTAAGGTACAGATAGCCACGTTGCTGGCTGGGACTGCCTCTTCAGCTGATGTTTAGTTGTAGCACTTTACACTTCCGTGGTTGTGCAACAATTCCATTGTACTCTCCAATCAGAACAGTTAAAAGCATCCAGAATGAAGGATTGCTTAGAAAATAAACTTAGAATAAGAGATGCTGGTTAATAAAGATGAATAGGAGCAGGAAGTAATGCTTCCCCCCAGACTCTCCAAATGTAACTGTGCTCAGATTGCTGGTAGCAGTAACCCAATTATTAAGGCTATCTGTCCACCAGTGTTAGAAGGACATTTGGAATAATTTGGGCTCATGGCTGTTCCTTCTGACATATCTGTGACTGCATCTGCACAAAAACTCAGCCAACCTGGAGATCCTGTATGAGGAAAACAGCTCTGGAGGGGAATGGTGGGGGGAAGTTGTTTTAAGGCATGACATTATGAATTTACTGGGGCCAAAATATAGGAAGGTTGGAGGGCTGAACAATATCTACACGCCTGGAGCAATATAAAAGTGTTAGTTTCTTATGGTTATACTATTTGTTGTTGTTGTTGCAGGACTGTATACATTTCTTTGTCAAAGCTCACCTGTTACATTAGTGATCACACAGTGTGAAGTGATATATCAGCCTAGGGAGATTATGGCTGTACTTCCAGTGGGAGATTGCCCTGTGTATGTAAGAAACATCAGACTGCCAGCTCTACAATATATGTATTCTCAGCTGGTTACAGTGTTTCGGATCATCAGTAATTGAAAATATGTGAGTGCTACAGAACTAGGATATCAAGGGCATCACAGTGTCTGGCTTACCTGGAAACACTTCAGCCTTTGAAAATAGTCCTGGTCTTCACCACCTTGAGAATTTCTGTGTATCCTGAGTTTTTCCAAAATCAGTGTTGTTTTGTCCATTTCCAGAGCCAGAATATGATGAATACACATATAACCAAATAGCCCCAGCATCCCTCAAGGAGTTGTTGTCTGAAATCTGCTGAACTTTTCCTCCTTATTTAGGGAAGAGAGAAATTACTGTTATGTTAATGTACTGAGAATTCAGATGTTCTGGTTTGTAGATATAATCTGATTGTGTCTGATGGAGGGATTTTTCTTCTTCTTTTTTTGGTTTTGTTTTGGTTTTGTTTTTGTTTTTTGTTGGGTTTTTTGTATTGGCAAAGGTTTTTATATTTATTAATACTGTTTTCTGAGAGGTTACAAATCAGAGACCATTTTTTTCCGTCACATCATTTATGAGCTGAAAACTGTTGAAACCAGCTGCACTTCAAAATTTCTGTCAGTGAGTTGGATAGGCCATGACTGTTTCATCTAAACCTTTTCTTTAGGGTGTAGGTTTTTGACAATGTTTGGTGTTGGCTGTGTATTGATACACTGTGTAACAATGCATGGTACATTTCAAAATAGCTTATTAGAGATGCTTCTTCACTTTATATTTATTGTAATTGAAAGTCAGTGATACCTGAAGGGCCATATTTTTTAATATGGTAGTAAGCATATATTTAAATTGTGAGAGATAAGTTTTACAATACCATTTAAAAACTGTCTTTAGTTTCTCAAGGTTTCTTTGAACCCCCTTAATACCTTCAATATGTTTAAATTTGTATATTAATTATATGATTAGGCTCTTGTAACACTTGCTGCTTCTGTGAGCTTTGAATTGATGTAAAAGAAATGTGGAATCAGAAGTTACCTTAGCAGTAACCAAGAGGTGACATTTCTCCTTAACTGTGAAAGTAAAGTCTTGTTAGTAATCTGCTATCACTTTCATCACTGCAACTCCGTGTCTTGGCGAGATGTGATGACTCAGGGTTATTAGAATTGTCAGTTCAGTACTAGAGCAGAACAGCTTCAAAAATGTCCTATTAACCTATCTCATAACCCAGTGCCAAAACACTTTCATCATCTAGTCTATTCCAACACGTTAATACAGCTAAAGATTTATTGTTTTATTACTCAGTGCACAAAAGTCAAATGACTTCCTTGGTGTCAAAATAAATTTCCCAGAAATCATTACCCAAATCACTTCTTCCTGCTTCTGTGCCTCCTACTAACTAGAGTTTCTAACCTGTCTGATTTTGGAAGGGTCCTGTGCCTTTTTATTGACATATGTACAATTTCCAGTAGCTTTTCTCTGGTCTATAATATTTGTTTTTATTCTAATGACATATTAAAAGTTTAATAGTTTCCCATGGGTCTTTTCTGGGTAATTATTCATACATGTATCTATAATTTTTGTAATACTATAATATTAAAAGGAAGTGGAGGTAATCTTTCTTCTTTTCCTGTAGGTAAATTAATATAAAAGTTAGAAAATTTAGTTTCATGCTCAATTGTCACCAAATAAATGTAAAAAGCCATGTGTTGAGGCATAAAGATATTCCTGTTTGTAACTTGTGGTTGCTAGTTCACTTGGAAGTAAAGACAGACCAGCTTATACTAGAGCTACTAATTACAGTAATGAATGTAGAACACAGATAAGCAATAAGATATTACAGAAGGTGGTTAGATTCAAAGGTGACCTTAAATGGTCAGGTAGAATAGGAAGATTGTTTTATTTTGATACCAATTGCTTTTGTCTTCTCACTCTGCCCCCAAGCACTGGGCGATTAGGAGCATGCATATAGAAATTTCAATAATAATTTAAGAAATTTAGCCTTACTTATATGCTACTGTGCCTTTAGTTTAAGATGGAATTGCATTGTTAAAATATTGTAGCAAGAACTGATACTACAACATCTGTTACTGCTGTTCACAACACATTTAGAGTCAAGGTAGAAATTACTCTTTGTTTTCTAAAAGCAGAAATAGTTAACTATGTGTACTTTATAATGATTCATTGTCTTAAAAACATTCCATATGGAATGTTGGTATTTTTCTTATTTAAGCAGAAGTGTTTCTGAATACATGTATTTTTTTAAGGCATTTGAGTCACATTAGGATGCATTAATTAGAATGAATAGTAATTCTTTTCTTTATAGTAATGACTATTTTACTACACGTGTTTTAAGAAATGGCATTAATTAAGAAGTTCAGACTGGGGAAATCCCCTAAAAGAGAACACATAAGAATTCGAATATACCAATGGTCAGAATGTAATTCCTTTATCTCACAAGAAGTTATTACAATTTGTATTTTGTTAATTTCTCATAAGGACAGAGCTAAGAATTTCTGGAACTTTATTTGATAACTGAGAGGGAACTCTACTTTGTGCAGACTTCCTGGTAGCTCATCCAGCTTCACTTCTCAGCTTTGCCTCATCTGAACCATGGTCTCATGCCTCAACTTTGTCTGGCCAATTCGGAGTGTTATCTCCTAGGAAAAAAAAACCAAATATTTTCTCAGTCAGAGTGAGAGAGAGACAGGCTGTCTTGCCCAAAGCTGAAGAATCTCCTGAGAGACAAGGCTGGCTGAAGTTCAGGTGACCGCCCAGAAGAATTCAGAGGACAGTCTTGATGGCCCTGTCCTCAAGCACAGGATTGCCTTGTTGTAATAGAAGTGCTGTCAAAACCAAAGAGCCCTAGAGCATTTCTGTAAGTGAGTAAATGGTTGTGTTCTGACATGCAAACATCAAAACTGTGGGCTTGGGTTTCTAATTAGCTCCAGACAGGGATCACAGCAAATCAGCAATTAAACACAAGTGTCAGTGCAGTCCTGTGGGTTGAAAGCATAATCCCTGTTTGTACAGATAGGGAAATTGTCAGAAGAGGCTGGAGATGGCTGCTGCTGGGAATAACAGGGATGAGGGAAATCACCCATCATCAGCTCTGCCAGTACATCTCGTCCTGGTCCTCGGTGAGGCTGCACGGAGCACTCGCTGCCTGTCAGGTTTGCAAGGGATGTTAGACAAGGCAAACGGCAAAATAATTAACTGGAGAAACTTCAGACAAGGTCCCTGGTTACTTTCATTTCAGTGTAGGAGAGGCTCCAGATAGTTCATACAACACAGACAGAGATTCTGAACAATAATTGGATGTTTCCCTTTAAAAAGTTTGGCGTAAAAGGAAGGACAGGAATTAATTTTAAACAGTGGATACGTAAAAGTTTTTTATTTTATTATGCAACAAAAAAGATAATTAACCACTGAAAAAATGATGAAGAGTTGTTTTAAATTTTTTACCTTTATTAACTGTTAATTTATTAACAACACTTTTCTGAATGTTATATTTTAGCCAAGCATGAATTATTTGGCTCATTTGGTGGATAAGTTGTTGAAACCTAACGACCTGTGTGCAGGTTGTATTAAATGATCAAATGGTCACCTCTGGCTTAAAGCTCTCAGTCCACTTAACGAGTGAATTACATAATTATACCAACAGTTGAATGTTGGTTCTTTTGAGAAGAGCTGTTAATGTTTTGAATGGAAGGTGGCCACTCACCTTCTCATCTGTGTTTCACCCCTCTTTGACATGACTTTATTGTCATTTATTAACTTTAATACCACTCCTTGTGCCGTTAATTGGACAATATTACCACATTTGTGTCAGATTCTTATTCCTTTTCTTATATTGATAAGTACACTGTCACCTTGGTTGATTGTATGGTTTTCCAATTTTTATGTTGATGTTTGCAAAACAGTGCCAGTCAAGGCAACAGTTTCTAGACTGACTACTTCAGGCTGATTACTTCTGCTTGCTTATTTTCAAGTGTCTAAGTTCTGCATCTAAAACATCTGAGGCATTTCACAGAACACTGTGATGAAGAAAGATTTATTTCTGTTTTTATGCCCTCTCTTTCCCTTGGTGACAAAAATTCTTGCCAGTCAAGTTCCAGCACTCCCTGAGAAAAAGTAGGGCTCTGGAGCATAGGTTTGGTGTTGAAAGTCTGCATCTGCTCAGTAAGGATTTGTTGGTCTTCACCAGTGATTTGGGCTGCAGGAGTCGTGCTGTGCTTTCCTTATCACTTTTTCATAGCAGCACAGGCACTGCTGTGGTGTTGTCTCTAGGTAGAAAATGAGGGTTTCTCCCACAAATCCCTCAGCTGCAGTCCGTGTGATGGGAGGAGTGACAGCTGTTTTGGTGGAAAAGACGTGAGGTGGGATGCAGGTGGGAGCTGGTGAACAGTAAGAAAGGAAGAGTTTATTGGGGCAAAGGAGATCATCAAAGCACAGCTTTTCTTTTTCAGAAAAGCAGGATCCTTCAGTGAAAATACAGACATAGGAATTGCTGTTCACTTTTGACACAGCTTAGCTTTTTCATGTCTTAATACTAAATCCTGCTCAATGTGACCTTTACAACACATATCTATCAATGGTTTGAATTTCAATTAGCAGAAGAGAACTGCTGCTTTAAAATAGCAAATCAGAACAAGACTGTGCTACAATAAACATCAGTCACTGTCAGGGGTACCTGGAGTAGGTGCCTGTATTTTATTAGGCATACAGGGAGTGGCTGAGGTCCCTTGGTCTGTTCAGCCTGGAGGAGATTGAGGGGAGACCTCAGGGCAGTCACAACTTCATTGTGAGGGGAAGAGGAGGGGCAGGCACTGATCTCTGCTCTTGGTGACAGTGACAGGACCCGAGGGAATGGCCTGAAGTTGTGTCAGGGGAGATTTAGGTTGGGTATTAGGAGAAAATAGTCTTCATCTGAAGGGTGGTTGGGCACTGGAACAGGTTCCCCAGGACAGTGGTTGCAGCACGAAACCGGACAGAGTTCAAAAGCATTTGGACAATGCTCTCAGGCACAGGGTGTGACTCTTGGGCTTGTGCTGTTCAGGGCCAGGAGTTGAACTCAATGATCTTTGTGGGTCCCTTCCAGTGCAGAATATTCCATGATTCTGTGATTGCCATGTAATGTCTGTTCTGCGGGTTCCAGTAGAGGCATGATTTGGTAGTGCCAGTGTGGGGAAGAGTGGAGGACTCTGTCAGTTCCCTAAAACAAGAAGGTGTTTGATACCTCTGACCCTGAGGTAGCAAGGGAAGAAAGGAAGCATAGGAGGAAATGGTGTGAGACATGAGAAGACTTTATACATGTTGAAGTGGAGGAGGCTGGAGATTTTTATTATATTATCTACTTTATTTCTGTATCAGGAAATCCAGTGGGCAGTCAGAGGGGTGAGGTGTGTGTACTGCCTGGCTGTACATTACCTCTGGTTGGGAAAATCACTTATACACCAGAAAATGAACTTTAAACATAGACCAATTAGCTGTGTTTATTGGCTCATCCAGAAGAATGGTTGACATTATTCAGCAGCATGTACTGAAAGAATAAGTTACTTTTTAATAAATAGTTTGTTTTATATAGGTTTTGGTCTTCTAATTAGCTGTAAAGGAGTCAGGCAGTGTGACCAGGCCTAAGTCTTTTATATTTATTTGGTTTACACCTAGTGCTAGATTTGACAGTTTTTGCTTCCAAGATACTCATTGCAAGCTGTTTTGTGTGAAGAAAACTTATCTCCTAGTTTTCCAGCACTGCACAGCCACTTCAGCTTTCTGGAGTCACCTTAAGCAGTAGCTTTGATGCTCTTTAAAATACAATTGATGTGCGATGCTCTTTAAAATACAATTGATGTGCTAAGTTTGTTTGCTTTTTAGCTCCTAAAATTCCGTGTGCGTTATCATATTTGTGCCATTTATCATCAAGAATATTGTGTGGATGTACCAGTTTTGCTGAGTTCAGATCAGTGGTTTGTTGTTGTGGGGTCTGCGTGTGTCAGTTTTGGATTTTTTTGTTTGATCAAATTTATGAAGATGCTGCTAACTACATAGATTGGACTGATGCAGCTTCTGATCCCTTCATTATTGCCATATTTTTGTGTAAAAGTAAGAGTGTATGTAAAGTGGAATTTCTGCCTGAGTTAGGAGTCTGAGGGTGAAAAATATGGAGGATCAATTAATAATGCAAGTCTTCCAGGGTAGCATGAAAACATCATGCTTAAATCCACCTTGATTGTAGAAAGCATAAGGATGTGTATTATATTTCAGTAGTCTCTTCCCCTTTCTCTCCTGATTTTCTGTCTTAAATTGTAAGGGGAAAATGGTGTGACACCACTTTCCTCAATAATTTTTACCTACATTTCATATGTCTTGATGCAGGCTAGCAATTTGACTGTAAACATAATCCATCTACAAAATTTCTCAGCTTTATCTCTTTGTATTTCTGATACAAAATGTATTTCTGAAAGCTGTAGTTGGGAATAAAAGTCATTGTTTTAGTGGCTTCTCAGTCATTTATATATGGCATTACAACCAAATTCTAGCATTTGTATTATTCAAATTATCTGTGCTCTTTTATCCTTGATGACTCTGAACAGATTAAATGAACTTTAAGGATTTATTTTTGAAATGGAAGCAGACCTAAAGTCATTGAATGCATGTGTATATGCAAATATTAATATTCTATAAAGTCAGCAGTTTATACTTGTAAATGTTTGATGCATGCTGAATATCCTATGTTAAATTTTATTACATCATTTAGAATAAGAAATTGCTAGAATATAACCAAGATTACTTCCTGCCTTCAAATGTTCTGTGGCTTTTTGGCAGGCGTTAGGGCTGTTAACCTCAATTGCCTGGCAAAAAATCCTGCTGTGGTAACTGCACTGTCTATTTAAATTTTCTCTATAGGATTTTACCGAAGTTTTTCATATCTTGTAGAATTATAACATTATTGGCCCAGAATAAAGTTCAGTCCCAGTGCGGTCTACGTTGTAGTGGTGGGCAAGAGATCTCTTTATCAGATTACTTTGAAGAATTTGTGATTGAGAAGTCTGTATAAATATAAGCTGTTGCTACCAAAAGTACATCAGTAATTAGAACTGACAGGAGTGAGGCAAAGCCATGTGAAATTCAAAATTTAATTTGATACATGAATATTTTAAGGCAAATTTGAACATGTGCATACTTTGGATGGCATTAGCTCTGGGCAGCAATTTGTTGTTGTGGTAGAGGAAAAGAAGGGTTTATAAGGAGCTGTCAAGACCATTTTTTCTTAAAATATCCCTGCACTCCCCACTGTACACCACAAAAGAGTATGATATAGGTTGCTTTATACAAAGCTGTATATTGAAGTTGACCCAATAATTTCCTGGAACAAAATTAAGGAGAGTTTTGTTTTATTTTTGTTTAAAAAGTGTATAACAGCTTAATAGGAAATTTCTGTCCTTTGTACTGGATATTTCAAGCCGACAAGGATGCAGGGGAAGGACTGAGACAGCCCCAGTTTAGCTCCAAAGGAGGCTTTGTGGGCTGCTGTTGGCGCAACAGCTTCCTAGTCCTTGCCCTAAATGCATCGACTGCTTCTGTGCCAGCCACACAGAATGCTACTTATTCATCTGATTTACTGGGGTGTATTTTGCTTACATTATCTAAAAATGTATTTAGCATGTGCCAAAACTCCATCGACTGCATTATAGCATGTTTTGGGGTGGGGGAGTAATTTTAGCCACAAACTGAACCTATTTTTCTTTTTTGCTTTAAATTCCATTGTCTGTCCAAATTGGGTATTTTGGTTTTATTTTTAGCAGGCAGTTGTGAATGGCAGCTGTTTTCTGTGAGAACATGAGTATTTCAGGAAATCTTTAAAGAAAGAAAATTAGCTATTTAATCATAGATCCTTTTGTTTGTCAACAGTAACTATTAGCTTGAGGCACAATTTTGTGTGGGGGACAGGTAGGGAAACTAAGCTGGTTTTTTAAGTCAAGTAGTTTTGTTTTTTTTTTTTTTCTGGAATGAGTCTATAGAAATATAAGTAGATGCATTTTGTATGTAACTGGCAAGCTGTTCACAATGAGATTTAAAAATTATATTATTTCCATTATCATGCTTGATTTCATTAATGGCATGGTTTTAGTAGGCAAAATCATGCCTGATTAAAATGGAATTTTTATTTTTTTGTCGGTTACTTGATAAAAAAAAACAACTTTGTGGTGGGTGCCCCATCCATAGAATCAGTCAAGGTCAGGTTAGGTGTTTCCCAGCCTGGGAAGTTTGGGGCTCTAAGCAACCTGATCTAGTTGGAGATGTCTTTTTTTATTGCCTGAGGATTGGATTAGATGGCCTTTAAGGGTCCCTTAAACTGTGCTGGGATTCCAGCAATGATTCCTAGCCATGTAAGGAGCAGCACTGCAGATCTCTGTTGCAGATTGGATAACCTGTATTCTACTTCATCCTTTGCAATGTGTTCATAGTGCTTACAGAGATCTGGATTTGGGGTCTTGATGTTCAAGATGGAAATATTCCTTTCCTGTCTTTAATACAGGTGATGCTTCTGCCTTCAGGTGGGACAGTTAATGCTTTTATGTCTCCATTCTTTTAACCAAATGTACATATTTTCATTCTGCTTCTCATTTCTGCTTTACTACAAGAATTCAGGCTCGACACACACAATCTAAGCTGTAGCCAACCCTGTGTGTGTGCAACCTGCCAAGGTGTTAATTGCAGCTGATCATTTTGATGCACTGTAACACAAAGCACATTCTGTCTAGAGTTAAGAGTTGGGGACACATTACAGGTGTGCTCAATACAGCACTTCTGTTAAAACACTCAGATCTAGAAGGGCATTCTGTGAGCTGCAGGTAGGAAAAGCTCACTGAGAAGAGTGAGACAGCTGTGCTTAGAATGAGAAGAGAAAGGACAAGTAGATAGCTTTGGCTCATTTATCATCAAAGTTCTTCATTACTTGGAGTTTTGAGTTGGAGACAGACACAGGACACAACACTGAGAGTTCTCAGCAAACAGCCCCGAGTTTATTACGGCTGCCCTTTCTATAGGGCTCTGGATTTCCCAGACTCAGAGAGCTGATGGGATGGGACATCTCTCCACCCAGCTCTCTGGCCAGCTTTGCATCTAAGCTAGAACAGGGCTGGCTGAACTCTTTGCTTGTGTTTGAATCCAGCCTATCCCTGCCTTATCCAGGGACTTGTTTTCTTCTAGGTTGGTTGAGTTTAGAGGGCAGCTTCAGATCAGCTGCAATGTGACAACTCACCCTTTTGGTTATATTAGAAAATGCAATGTGTTCTCTGTTATCCTACCTGCAAGGGCTCTTTGCAGACAGGGTGATAGAAGACAGCATGGGTCTAATTTGAATGAGGTTTTCTCCCAAATTTGATGAACCCAGCTCCCCTCAGCCAGCTGTGTGTCCCATGTACCACTGGAGCTGCAGCACTCCTAGGAGCCTACCACTTCTAGGAGTACTTATAGGTGATCACAGCCTTTTAGGCTAACGTGCCACAGGTTAACTACTTATAGGTACAAGTTACAACTTAAATTTAAAAACAAGAGACCATTTAACCCTCCAACTATTTAACCCTTAGAACTGTTAGATAAAAACCCAACTACTAGAAAAACAATTTGTAAACAGAGTATTAAGTTACATCTTAAGTCTAAACTCAAATGATGAAAAGAAGCAGTGGATTGTACCAATTCTGTCATCTGTAGGAATACAAGATGTGTTAAAATACAAGGTACAGTATAGGAGCTCCCAAAACTCTACTCTACTTTCAGGAATTGTATAGATTTATGTATTGCAGACATCTAGAAAAAGGAATTATTTTGTATCAAAAGAATTAGAAATCAAAATATCCTGAAATCTAGAGGCAGTAGCTAATAGTTGCTTCAGAGCTGAAGACTCTTGGCTTAGCCTTGACAGAGTTCTCTGGTATCTGAAAAGCTGAGGTATTGTAGGGCTAGAAGAAATTTATCAAGAGAATGCAAATGTGTTTAAAAACCAGGTCAACACCTCTATTTGGGATTTCAGGCAGGCAAGACTCCCATATTACCCAAGTCTTGAGATAGGTGGTTGCTTAGCTCCAGGTGAAAGCTTCAGCAGTGGTTCTTACTCTTGTTGTATCACTTACACGGGATTTTGTTTTGCATACCAGAGAGACATCCTTCTTCTGCGTATTCTGCATATCCCATGGAGGTAGTGTAGAAGGCCACAGTACAAAAAGTTGATTACAAAGATTTGACAAAAAGTTCTTACTCTCAAGCTGATGCAAACCTGTTGCACAGCTGAGAGATGTTGGGGCTCCTCTCGAGGTCTGTGGGAGCAGCCACAGGCAGACTGATGTGGAGAGCAGATCCCTGCTCAGCTGCCTAAAGGGAGCTGACACCTGTACCAGATTTGCTGGGAGACTGGCCTGGCTTGCAGACCGTGTAGTGAGGAAATCAAGATGTTGTAGGAATAATCCATCTTGGAAGAAGCTGTTGCTGTCTCCCATGAAATTGCTGTGTGTGCAGCTGCCCGTGATGTATTTCGCTGTGCAAGGGCTATCGGAGCCATCATTCACTGTTGTGCTGACACATCTGTATTTGGGAGTCTGCAATGTCTCAACTGACTTGGACTTAAAACATCATAGAATTGTCCAGCTTGAAATGATTTGGGGTTTTTTCACTTGCTTGTCTTTGCCCTTTCTCTTCCCTGTTTTTAGTGGAAATTCTTGTAAGGACAATGATACTACACTTGAGCAAAAGGCAAATGACCATTTTGAGCCCTGGATTAGTGCTATGCCCTACTATTTTAACCAGCTTTTAATTGCAGACAAGGTAGTGTAAAGAAAATGTGCAGATGTGGTGCTTAGGTATGTGGTTTACTGGTGGACCTCTCAGTGTTAGGTTAGTGGTGAGGTTCAATGATCTTAAAGGTCTTTTCCAGCCTGAGTAGTGTTGTGATTTTGTAACATTATTAAAATGGTTCTATCACTTTATGTGAGAAGCATTCTGGGTTAGACCTCTGCCAAGTTAACCCTTTGGAAAAAAAGCTATAGAATAAATTAAACCCCAAAGAATATAAACATGCAGACATATAATGGAAAAAAATCCAAATGTTTGAATCCAGCAAAAGAAACAGCAACATCCGCAGTGACCTTTTCTTTTGAAAATAATCTGCTTGTTAGGAGGAGCAATTTGTAGTCTCCAAGAAGATAGTAAAATCCAAATTCTAATTCCAAAGAAAGCAAATGCAAGGGTTCAGACACTGCTGCTTATGCTTGAAAATAGTCTTGACTTTATATAGCTGGCTTTAATGAATCTCTCTCAACAGGCACCCTACCATTGTGGCTTAAGAGCTAAGCAAACATGTCACCTTTGCTGCTGCAGTCTTTCATTTGTCACGGAAACCAGCAGTTAGTGTAATGCAAGATAAGTTACTATTTCTTAAGTACTTTACATGCTGTGTAAATACTGTTGACAAAACTTTTTCTGAAGGGTAACTGTGATGAAGTGTTGGCACAATTGCCTTATCCTCTGATACAGGCAAGGATGTCTTTCCATGAGCAGATTGTGGTCATGGAATGGTGCTTCGCTTCTGATGAAAATCAGCATTTTCATTGCTGAATAGTGAAAAAAGAAATTGTTCACTGTTTACATTCATATTAAAAATATGGGATGTGAAGCAATCCTGGGAATCGAGGTAGAACTATCTCCTGAAGCTGTCATAATTTCAGTTCCTTTTGCACCAGAAGCCAAAGTAAAAGTATCTGTGAACTACTTGATCAATAATTCCTTTTTTTTTTTTTTGTTACAAAATCAATTAAGCTGCTTTTCTGCAGTGCTTCTTGTCTTCTTGTCAGTATCTTTGCAGTTTACAGTGCTAATTAGCATTAAATCCACCCCCATGTCACTGGAATATGATTGGCATTCTTAAAGGTAAACATTTAATAGCCTTTTTAAATCCAAAAGGTGTTGTTACATGCAGAAAGAAGTTTCTCCTAGGGGGAATAATGCTTTGTAGGAATGTCAGTTCGAGAAGGCTACTACACAACAGAAGTGACTTCTCTTAGCAAAAATGCACTTACCCAGAGCAATTAAAAGCTTTGACTTTGCTGAATAATTTGGTAGTAATTTACTGTCAGACAGATTTATTTGTAGGGAAAATGTGTGGAAAATCATGGCCAGTGATTTTTATTTTTTAAATTAATAAAACCAGAACGTCTACTAAAAAAAGGCTTCTAAATCTTTGTCAATGTTCTTCCTTGAAAGTCCTCAGATAAAGCAACACTAAGTAATTGACACACCTTCAGGTAAGGCATCAAAACTTCTGCATATAAATCAAATACTCTCTCTCCCAAAATTATGATGAATATTGAAAATCAAAGAAAATTGTATTTCCCAGCTATAATGGATACTCCATTATATAACTCTAGATGGAGTTTTTAGTATCATGATCTTATTTACCATATGTATTTGCAGCATCATGAGTAAATTTTTGTGGAAGCATACTGCTGGGAAGTCTAGTAGAGTGTCTTGGTCTATACCTGACCCTGTGAAATAAAATTATGTTTAAAAATGTTTATTCATCATGTAAAAGCTTTTAAAATTTGGCCTTTCCAACTAACAAGTCCATAATTCCATATGACTTCAATATGCTTAATTGCAAGACAGGTCAGTATAGGTACTATAAACAATCAATTATTTAGGACACCTTAGTACTGCTTATGCTTTTAATGAGTTTCCTCAGGTGGACTCCTGTAGCCTTAAAAGGCTGTATTGACTATAAGCAAGGTTTCTGCAATTTATTTTAAATATACCTTAACAGAAATACATCTTCTTGGGGTTTTGGGTTGGATTTTAGCCTTTGTTCTTCCCCATCAGTTTAAAATTTAAATTAACCACATTTTGAAAAATAAAAACTATTTTTCTTTGAAGATAACCAATTCAAAGTGAAAGCTGTAGTTACTTTGACACTCCTTTCTCTTTCCAGCTTGCCGGTAGCTTTTCACATTTGAGTCTTTCAGTGCATGAAACTTGTTTAAATTGCATTGTTGCTTTTATGGATGATCTTCAAATTTTTTAGAGGTCTTATTTAAAGTCACTGATAGAGCAATATAAATAGATATTTATGCCACATGTTACGGAATAAGGTAATAATTTTTGCTCACTGTTGAACTTCTTCGGTGTGTTATGACAGCCATAGTGAGAATAGACAGGCAAGTTGAGTTGATAAAATAGAGGTGTTCAGATGGCAGTTGTTCACTGCCCAAATCTGCTGTTCCTCCTGGCAATGCTTATTCTGGTTTCCTTGCTGATAGCAGCTTATCCATCTCCTGTGCACCTTCTCACTTTGCAAATCGTTCCTTACACATAAGGTTTGGAACTGTGACATGGCTTTTTTTTTTTTTTTTTTTTTTTTTGGGTTTGTTTTGGGTT
>VXAX01003853.1:1116058-1177779 GCA_013399835.1 Leptocoma aspasia
TTACTTGGTTTTTTTTTTTTTTTTTTTTTTTTGGGGTTGTTTTGGGTTTTTTTTTGTTAAATATTTGCCAAATGAAATTTTAAGCTGTTGTATAGGATAGGGACTACACAGTCCCTTTTGAAGTATTTTCATATTCAACAATTTAAACTCATTTGGAGAAGAGACCAGGCACCAGGATTTATGTGGGAACATCACGACTGACTAGCCTTCCCTAATGAATTGCTTCAAAAGAAAAGTACCGCCTGTCTGACATTATCCCAGACTTAATTACCCTGTATCACTTCTGACAAATGCAGAAAAAACAGACTGATGTTTCTGACCTCTAATTTGAAGTGATCTTTCCATCTTGATGTTGTTTTAATCAAATAGCACAAGGTCTCAGTATTGCCAAGCCACAGCTGCCAGTTAAGAGGTTTGCATTCTGCATGACAGCTCCAGATTCTCTTCATCAGTGTTTTGTTGCTTTCACTCCCATTAAGAAGTCTTACAATATTAGTCTTTACTTTCATATTATGTCTTAAATAGAAATTAGTATAACTTTCAATAAGCATACATGTGAACCACCACAGGGTTTTGTTCATTCTAGGCATGCAAAGTAAATGACAAACAACTCCTTTTCTTCCAAAACCTTCTGCATCTGTGAGAGTGCTAAGGAAATAGTGAGTTATCTGGAAAGGAGCCCTAACTGCTTAATATTTTGCCTAATTTTTGAACAGAATTACTTCTGTTCATGATTTTAACTTTTTTTTTCCCTCAGACCATTTACTGCTATTTGAAGTTCTTTTTTAACAGACTTGAAAAATATCTCTCACCCTGGAATATTTAATATAAAAGTATAAATGTTCTGTGGTGAACTGAATAATTAATTGCATCTAACTATATTTGAGATGATTGGAAAGGAGTGTATGCATCTCTATGGCAACTTTATCTTCTGTAAAGTCTCTCCTTAATGTGAAAATTCAAGAAAATCTACACTTGAATAGTGGAGGTTAAATTAGGAAGATACTCTAAATGTGAAGTCTATTATGTATTGTGAGACATCTGGTATTTCTTGTAGAAATGAGCATGAAATTATCTCAAATTTGTGATGTCAACAGCTAGGAAATGCTACATTTGATGATACTCATGCAACTGTTCATTTTTCCCATTGCTGTTGTGCCTTTCTATGTGGCTTTTAAGTGCACAGTGACATCCTGATTCTCATTCCCATGTAATCCCAGTATTTCACAAACGTAGGGCAGCCTGTTTTTCATGCTGCCTACAAGGCATTAACATCTCCATTTGACAAATAAGAAGCCACAGCACAGAACTACCAACGTTAGAATTCCATGTTAAATTTGAGATCCGTCTGAAAGGCAGCTGTAATCAGTTTTTCAGACCAATTACTGCTGTGACTTTGAATGTTTTTAGGGCATAATTTTGTGGTAGATGTGGTGCGGGTGTGTGTCTTTGTGTGTTATCATTAGTGCATGTAATCTTTGCCAGAGGGGTTAAATTAATAGAAATTTGGCATTCTCTCAATAGACTAATGGGCTCAAGATAGCCCTGAGCAGAGATTTGACAATGCAGGAACAGTGAAGTTTGGGGCATAAGGAGATCTGTGATTTGTGCCTGACCTTGCTTCTCTCTCTGATTTTGCTTTGCTTCCCCATTCCACCCTCAAGCCCCTCCTGGTGGTCTGCCTTCATGTCCAACAGCTCACCAGTCTGGGTTCTGCTCTTCAGCTTCTTGCTCTAGGACAACTAGTTTCTTCTCCATGGATTTTCATCAAATATGAATTCAATTAAGTTTCATGAAAAATTGTGTGGTTTTGTGGGAAGGGGTTTTGGGCGGTTTTTTTTGTTTGTTTTGGTTTTTTTTCTGTGGAGGAGCGTGGCCTGGGCTCTCTCATGAGCTGTTTGTTCTTCAGTTCTTCAGTGGTTTTCATGGTCTTTTTATTTTAAGCTCACCTTCTAGTACCATTCTTACTTCTTATTCCCTGGGTGAGGGACATAGCACAAAGACAGGGGCTTCACTTTTTGTGCTCACTGCAATAGAATCAGTAAAAGTTAAGAAAAAGGGACAAGTTCTTTTCTGACCTCTCCCTGGTGCACTGCCACATGCATAGTACTGAAATACAGTTGTCAGCTTCTTCTAATTACTGCAGCTTCTCCCATTACAGATCCTTTCTTTCCCTCACTCCTCTCACAGGGACTAGAATGGATATGTTCAAAACCAGGAATACTGAATTTGCCTGCAACTCCAAGCACACATTGAGATACCTCCCAGGAAAATAGCTATACAATTAATATTTCTGATAGGAGAAAGTATTTTCTCTAGCCTAACTCTCAAAGATATTCTTACCTATAATTTTTAATAGTAGAAGTAAAAACACAATTATAGAAATTTTAGCCTGACTGGACTGTGTTTGATAAAAGGGTAGAATGGAAACCTCATGAAAGTGTCACTGACTTCTAAATAGATCTTACATAATCAACCCTGTTCAAATCAGTCATAATTTGAATGGCTTTATGTCTTTACAAAGGAGAATCTTAATCTCCTTCAAAATGACTAATAAATCAAGACTAAAATCATTGGCTTTGGGTCGGATACAGCAGCTGAAATGCAGAAATTAAATGACTTAACTTGTACTCTATTGTGGCAGAAAGAATTCAGATGTTATGACCTCTTTTTTTCAGTTTTTATCATATAATAATGTTCTTTTACAGTTATTCTTAGTTTTACACCAGTTGAGAGTATTTTTTTAAGCCATCCTTTAGGCTGCCTTTGGGTGCAAATTGTTATATCCATACTATTGGTCTTTTTAGTCTTTTGCATCACTCTTTATCACCCCATGATCATTTCCAGCATGAGAAGTGCATTGTCATGCAGGATATTGAAGAGAGTGAGTGCAAACAGATATTTGAACTGGAGACATCTCTTACATCTCACGCAGTGGGACAGGTAGATAGTATTTGTATCTTTGTAGTCAAGCTTGCTGATAGATGTTAAAACATGAGTTGTAAACAGCTGCTCTATCTGAAATACGGCAAGCACTTTCAGCCTTATCTTTCTTTATATTTCGTGCACTCTTTGACAAAAAATACTGTGTGGTGGAGTGGTGAACCTACTTTGTTATTTATATGACTAATACACCTGGAAGATGTTAGTAAGGCATCATGCTGGTGACATTATCCTAGGCTTTCCAGTGTTGGGTGACTTTGCTGTGCATCCCTTCCTGTTCTTCAGTCTGTTGTTTTCAAGAAACCAACTTTGTTCAGTCTGGTTTTATAGTTAGTGTTACTTTATCCTGAGCAAAACTTACTGGAAATAAAAGTTCATGAAATCAATAGCCTACAGAAATACTCTATTTACGTTGGATTTTGTCTTAATTTCTTTCTAAATGTGTCTATTATCATGCAGAGAAAAAGAATTTTGAGAGAGTCTTTAGGCTGAGCATATTCTGGATAACCAGAGGGTAGAGATACTGGAACTGTTGTTTTTGGTTTTATGTAAAAACTACAAAAAGATGGATTTCTGACAATTTTCCATAGATGGCAAAATGATCATTCCCAGGCCAGTCCTGGAAAAGACTTCCTGTTGGTTATCCAGCTTGGTGAAGTGGCTACTCAGGTATTCCTTATTTTTCAGAAAACATTAAAGTGGCTGTTCTTCAAATTAAGTATTAACGAGATCCTCCTCCCAACAGCAGGTGTGGAGCTATAATTGGCCATTAGGATGTCATGTTTTGGTTGGAGACTTTGAGTGGATAACAAAGCTAATTTCTATTGCTACAAGTTCTCTTTTATTACAAGGGAGAACTCCAAACCAGGTCAGCCTGGTCACAGAGGTAGTGGCTTATTTTCATCAGTGAAACCAATTAACTTTCTCAACCTCAGAGCTCATATTTCAGTGTAAAATTCTCAGCTGTGTGAAGGCACTGGTAACTTGATTAACACATAAATAAATTAAATTTGCCCTAACAATGAAAAAAAAAAGGCAAGCCAAAAACTCTAGAGCTCTTTTTCTTTTTTCAGTGATTTGAAAAAAAGACAAACCAATCAACTTTTTTTTCCATTAGAAGTAATTTGGTGCTGTCCTTGAAATCTGACACATGCAACTTTTTTATTTATTTGCTTATATAGGAATATGTGACTTTACACAAATGAATGCTTTTATTATGACCTCATATCTGATGTTTTACTCTCTTGGAAGAGTTAGATTTTACAGGCCTTTAACCTAGCTTTTTGGTGAGTTTTTCCCCTTTTCAATAGAAATAAGTTAGATTGAATTGTATTCCACCTGGTTGTTTAATTTTGTTATTTTAAATTTTTAGAAATAGCTTTGGAAAACTTCAAATATATTGTTGATATTTAACCATCAGTCACAATTTTTTCCCTGATATAAGCTGATGAGAAGCTGTAGAACAACCTTTTTTCATAGAAAATTTCTAAATTCAACTAATTACATTGAATATCAGAACTAATTAGGCCTGGAAAAGGAAGCACTTTGGGAATGGTGTAAAAAAGAGATGATAATTATTTAGCATACTCTGATAGAGCCCTGCAAAAGAAAGCTAAGAACCAGAGAGAGGATGCTATAGTAATGCACATGCTAAACATGCATAATTTTAGCATGTATAGTCATGAATTGCTGAAAAAAAGGATTACAGACAGCAAAAGCAATCTGGTTTTCAATGCCATTTTTCCTCTCCTTTTAAATATTTTCCATTTCTTGACCTATGAGATATGAGCATTCTAAATTTTAGAATAATGAGCAACAGGACATCTGTGAAATCTTCCTGCCTGGTTGCTCTTTATTTTCAGGGGTTCCCTTTGTGTTTTTCTATTGGGGGGTAACACAGGGTGATTGTGATACTGCAAATTACAGATTTATGAAATGATGTTAAATTGTGTGTGGAAACATAGCTCCCCCTAATCTTGGTTAATCCCAAGCCATGGCTTTTTAAAAATCATGGTTTTGCCTTGGAGAAGACTTTAAGAAAGAATTCATAAGAATGTACAAAAACATCCCTGCAGAAATATGGACAGTGTGCGTGGGCTTAAGCTGTTCCTAAACCAAACACGTTTTATTAGGGAGCAGTTCTTTAAAAACTGGCTTTGCTTTGAGGAGTCAGCTGGCTCACGGTGTTTTCCTGGGTCAGGAGTGAGGTGCCTGTGCCACTGGTCCGGGTGGGCTGATCTGGAGGCTCCTGGGTCCTGGCTGAGCTCCAGCTTTCCTTCGGCCCCTCCAGGTTCCTTCTGTACAGGAGCAATTATTGATTTGAAGTGAACAGAGCATTCACTGGCTCCTATAATGATCATCAGATCTGAGTGTCTCACCTGTACTTGTACAGTACAAGTGACACCAAGATGAGGCCACAATAAATCTGGGCTCTTTTTGCTGTTGAGCCTTTTTTTTTTTTTCTGTGTCTGGATTCCTGCAGGCACCCGGAGCTTGAGGCCAGCTGAGAGCTCTCAGAATAGCTCTCCCTATGTATTTTCTAAGGAACCCCTAAAGTCCATACAATAAACTGTTTTTACTGTAATTTTAAAACACTGACAAGAAATACATGTCATCTAGAGACTTAGTCTAACAAGTTGTCTGAATTACAGTCATTAAGTGTGAGAAAAAAACTTTCTTAGGAATCTAAGTCTTCCTGGAAATATGTCCAAAAAGGTATGATTTTCAAAGAGATGCCAGTGACATAAAAACTTTTCTATTTCATATTTATTTCTATTTTTAGTACTATAAATTATTAATTCAATTTTAACTGCAGATTTCTTTGAAAAGTTATCTAAACCCTGACATTCTATCAAATAAACTGACTCATAAGTTGTTTTTTTTTTAATTATATGAAGAAAGTTTAATCCTAATTCTTACCTTTATATGCTAATAATAATCTCAGTCATGAAAAGAGACTGAACAGACACATAGATTTAACTAGGTTCAAATTCTTGAAGCTGAAAGAGTTCACTCTGAGAGTAGTAGATGCTGATGGGAAATACAAACCTGCTTAATAAATTAGAAGTTTCCAGAGATGCTCCAACCAAGATTTTATTCTAAGCATTTTCCTTTCAGTCTTTATTTTATATGTAAACTTAGATTACTTTGGTAAAATGGTTTAATTTTGTATATATAATTTTGCAGAACAGTTGTTTCTCATGCAAAAACTTCTTTAATAAAATAACATACTTTAGCCAAAGAAACCCCTCAAGCACCACTTCTCATTATATATAGGGATGTGTATTAGCTAGCCTGTTTTAAATATTGCTGAAAGCCTGCAGTCCTAACAGCACAGATGGCTGAGTAACTTCATAATTCTCAGTCTATTTTTTTTTAATGTCATTTTGTTTATTGATGATGCAGTGTGTAAGTGATGCTGGCAGATTATATCTACATATTCACTGTTGGAAATCAGTGCAGCAAATTAATCACCATAATAGTTCTTAATTTTTGAAGGTATTGTATGACAGGTTTTAACATGGGAAGACAAATTCTGTTGTCTTTCTGTACAGGTATGAACTAAATTTCTTCACTTAGGTTCACTGAGATGGTTTCAGATGTGTTAAAAACAAAGACAAAATAAGGCCACAGTAAAGTCTGTATCCACCTGAAAAAATGAGGTTTATATAGGCTGAAGTAATGGGATTGCTTTATGTTTAGGAAAAGTAACTATTTAGTAAGTGATTAGTTAAAAGTTTACTATTTTTGGCACTGTTAAATTGCATACATCTGCTTGAAGTGCTGTACTTCGTCTTTGGAGGCCTTGGTTTATGAACAGATTAAAAATTTTTTCAACACAGTCATCATCTACAATTACTGAAATTTCAGTGAATAATTATTAACACATTGAGGATTTACAAATATTTGTAGTTCTCAATTTGTATTTTGAAATTGTGAGTACTAATTCCTCAGCTCAAAGTAAATTTTGAATTATCCAACATTAATATGTATTTCCAATTATGTTTTCAGGGCTACATTTTAAGCTGTAGAATTCAGTTAGAGCTTTACACACACAGAGTAAACAAAACTGGGGGGTTTACCTTGCTGTCCATCAGGAGCATTTGCAATGGTAAAGCTTGAGTGCCTAAATACTAACAGTACAAATATTTCATCAAATTGGAGTTTTGAAATGGAATGAATAGTGACTTGTTTTCATATGACTAATACCTTATCAATTAGCATTCAACTCTTGATTGATATGTTATCTAGTGGCATTTCAGAGTAGTATTATGTCACTTACAGATCTTGGGCAGTTTTCTATTTGTTGATTGATTATGAAAGGTCCTGGCTTACTTTTCTTTGCCACTGGTGTTGCAAGCAAAACAAACTTTTGTGAACTAAAGACAAAGTTACTCCTGGCTGCTTAGGGAATGGTGTTTTCCTTCCAGCCATCTCAAAGGAAAAAAAAAGAAATCCTTTGAGAGCAAAGCAAGAGCTAAGTCATAGCTTTTGTCCCTGCAGGAAAATCCTCCTGTGAGCAGAGTTTTGTCTCATCAGCACCCTTAATGCATGCAGGGATAAACTTGACTTAGCTGGACTGAAGTGAAGTCTGGCACACACAGCTTAGAGAGGGTCTAGTTGGTGATAAGGATGTGGCAAACTGGATTAGACCATGAGCTGTGCTTTCTATCTGTCTTGAAACATACGTGTGCATATATACACACATGCACAAAAAAAAAATTGTTTTCTTGCACATCTCATCAGTGGGTAAACCGTCCCATTCTAAGTAGGTGAATTTTTTGTACCGTTTCTTCATGTAAAATTTGAGAAAAGGGCCTTTAACAGTAGTAATATGTAATTTTTCGTTTAGTAATAGGTAATACATGTGCACACTAGCATACAGAAGTTATTTTTGTTCTGTTGGTCAGCGACTCTTCAGTCTTACCAATTTGCACTTCTTGCAGAGAAAGCAGGAGTGCTCATACATCATTAGAAAATCTTGTCCTGTTTTCTGTGTTTATTAGTAGGGAGATTAGTACAGTGATAATGGAAGTTTAGTTGTGTCTGTTTTAATGGGATCAAGAAATAATAATGGTTGCCTTTGGTAACTATTGTATATGAAGTATATCAGAATTAAGTATGTTGCTTGTCTGCTAGTTAGGAAGAGAAATATTACAGAAAAATGAAGTACTTAAAATAAATGAAAAAGTGCTTTGTGATGTCAAGAAATGTCACTACTGCTCAGTTTTCGTTTTAAATTTTGTAAAGCACTTATTTAACTTCATTCTAACTGTATTAAACAACTAATAGAATAGACTGGGAAATTTCATTGTATTAATTAAATGTAACAATGGTACTCTATCCAGACGAGATAGAACATTTGAATCAATATATAGTTTTCTTACTTGTTATAAAAGAACAAATTGTATTTTCAGCAATTCTTCTCCTTGATAGCAATTCTATAGATGGATTTGCCCTTTGACTCAGGGTATTTCCATCCATTTAATTATTGAACAACCATGGCCTTACACAGTCTTTTTAACAACTCTGTTAATAACTCTTCATGTAAATTAAGAATAAAACGTCCTTTCCGTACCTATTATTATAAGTTATAAAAACCAAAAACAAACTGACAGCAAAAAGGGGCCACAAATAAAAAACAACTTAATTTATGTACGTCTCCCATCAATGCAAAAGCATTTTTCACTTCTTCAGATGGGAATAAGTGGCTGTGATGAAGCTCTGGGGCTCATAGCCAGGCTGCTCCTTGATTCATCTGCAGTAGTAAGGGGGAAGACCTTACTAATTTTAATTTGGGAGGAGGGGCATCATACCTGATCTAGAGTCTAGGCCTTCCTCAAGCATTTCAGTTAGCTCAACTTGCATGTAAATGCATTCTGAAGAGTGCTTAGCATATTTCTGTCCATATTATCTTCATTTAATGGCTTGCTTGTAAATCTCCGTGCCATCATTGGTGCAATTTTGGAGCACTCTCTATTCTGTTGGCATCTTTCCTGGGTAGGTGTGGGTTTATGGGAGCTGGGCAGCAGAGAGGTCAGCATGCCAGCCCACTTTGTAGAGGAAAAATTGGGTGGACTTGTTTTGGGTACTTGAGTATTAGCTGTGGTGCAGAATATATGTGGAACAACTTTTGGCTGGTGAGACTTTTTGAACCACTGTGTTTGCAGACACAGAAGTGGCAGAGGTGGAGGTGCTTACCTGGCTGCTCACAGGAACAGTGGATTTTTAGTACGGTGCAAAATACAGAGCAAGAGGCACTGTCTTGAGGTGTTAAAGGTGGTGGAGTGTGAATACATAAAATATTCACATAAAATAAATGTTAACACAACTTATGCTTAACACATTCAGGCATTTTCAGTCTTCAGATAAATGGTCGGATTTTTCAAAGAATTTCTACTGTAACTACATTTGCAAAGTAACCCGAAAGTTCTGATTGGTTGGACTTGTTACTTTAAATATTTGTTGGGAGGTGACTATTTCATTACAGGTCTCCTATACCTGGTGTATACATCTTGCAGAGAAATGTAGAGGCAATACTTAATCTCAATGGTTGAGGATAGTTTGCCAAAAAACAGTCAGGGATAGGAAGAACACACACAGTCTATGGTCTGTGTTACATGTAGCAGCTCTCTAGTTAATGCATCTTAATCATCAGGCCTAATTGCAGTTTGTAAAGTGAAGATGACAGCTAGTAATAGCATTGGGAAAAAAACCCAGCTGCAGTCAAATACACTGCAGTTATTAACTATAGAAGTTAAAGAGCTGCTTTACACATATAGGTTAAAGTTTATGTTCCTAGAATAAATAATGAATTAAGGAACAAGAACCAGATTTAATGCTCACTTTAGTGCCATTAGAACTGAAAATGATCTCCAGGAATACTTAGAAGTGAGGAGAAGACTTGCTTGAACAGTTTAATAAATGTCATCAAGCATCACTGGATGTATGTGCCATCTTTCAGAATTATATGGAAAGCTGTGTAAATGTACCAGTGCTGTAGAGATGTGGCTGCTTGAACACTTGCACAAGTGAGCATCATATGGGTGAATATTTTGCTTCTATCACAGCCAAGCAGTCACAGAGCTCTGATTTATCTGAAGGTCAGAACCCACTGCAAAAACTTCAGTACTTTCACCATGTATACCCTTGGATAAATATGTGTATGCCTGTGTGTTTGAATTGGTGCTTTAGGTAGTCTTAAGATGCATTTCACTTCAATATAAATACTGCCAAATTCAAATATGGATGCATTTCAAAAGTACCTAATGATTATTTTTTTGTTGTTTGCAAGTTGCTTCTGAGTCACCCCATTAATGTCTTTGTTTTTATAGTCCTCTGATTGTGCATAGAAAGTCTACTGATCAGATTTCTAGCTAAATTTCAATGTTCTAGAATAAATATTAATTCCTCTTTTTATAACTGTACATTGTAAGTGCACAGAATTTTAACACCTTAAATGTTTTTAGCAGTATTAATTAATTCTCTAAAGCAGCATTTAATATTAAAATAATTAATTATGTAAAGTAATATCTAATCTCAACTCTTAAACTTGTAGAATGCTTACATTTCTGACAAGGCCTGTAGGAAAAATCAAAGCCAGCTTTTGAGGGTTTTGATCTGCTACTAATCATAGTAAATGTGTGTTCCTTAGAATAGAAACATTTTCAAAGATGTGAAGTTCTATGGAAAATATAAATTAAAATAATAGCTTGCAAAGCTATTAAGCTTTACAGACTGATAAAGGACTATAATTCCATAATTTACTTATTTCTTGGTGTTAGCATTATACTTCTTGCAGTTATTTCAATCCACATTGCTTAGACTGCCAAGACTGTAATCCTCACTAATGAGAATAATCCAGTAACATGCATCATTTCAAGCAATGACACTGATTTTTCACCTCCTTCCAGCCAGGATGGAGACTTGTCTGCCCAATGTCTGTGAAATAGGAAAGGACTTCCTTTTTCTTCTCTTTTTTTTTTTTTTTTCCTTCTGTTCGTGCAGTGTTATTTTATTTATATTTTTCAAAGCTGAAATATAAAGTAGGTTCCTCTGTGTTCTAGCAGAGTCCTGAACTACCAGGAGTGCTGTGGGGAATGTCTTGACAGTGCAGTACATTGAAAAGTAGGTGTACATCTGTTTCATTTTAAAATAAAAACCAGGGGATCCTTAAATGCTCACCTTAAATGAAGTGCATTTAAATAAATCAACAACCAAAAGGAAGATGACTTAACTGTTTCTGTTTCTGAGACTATAACCTTTTTCAATTTTTTAAATATTTAAGTCCTGATGATGACCTGTCTTGTTGTCTGGTTGAATGTTACATATTTTGTGTGAGGCTTATGTTGTACAAGCCAAAGATGACAGTGAAAAATATTCAAAAAATAAAGCAAAGAGAGTGCCTTTCTCTGACTGTTTCTGATATAATTACAGCTCTCTTACAGTGTGAATGCACTTCTATAGAAACATTGTTCTATTTCCATTTACTAATGTAATTTTATTTTACTGTGTAAATACTTGCTTCTTCTTGAAGATAACTTAAGCCACATTATAGTCAGTTTTAAAATTTTGTCTTCATAGTCCTTCTTTCCCTATCTCACTGAGTAGTTCATTCAATATATTTGCTGTTAGCACTGAAAATTGTTTTTCATGACCAGACCTAGCTTCATGGTGAAATAGGAAATGTTAATTAAATTCTCTGTGTCAGACTAACTCTACTTAGTCCAAAAAGTCAGTGTCCCATCAGTCTGTGTTCTGGGTAGTTTCTTAACATGTATAAAACCTACCAGAGGGAAAATATCTGTATTATATTCTATTAAATACTGCATGCCTGATTATATGAAAAAACAGAGTTTAGAAGCTACCTGAAGCTTTCTTCATGTCCTTGAGTATCGCATTTGACTACAGTTGGAACAGAAATAATTTAAAAAGAATGTTTTTTTTTTTTTAATGCATAGTGATCTCCTTAGCTGTTAAGCAATTTAATATGGAGAATTTTGTATTACCAAAGTTATTTTCTATTCAAGACCTAATTGTCAATAGAGGAAACATGTCAAAGACCTGAAATTCATTCAATTTCCTTATTACTGGGAGAGTAAAATTGAAGCATGGAAAATTTTAAGACTTCCATTTAAATTGCCTGAAATGTCACAGTCATGCCAATTTGACCTTTGTAAGTTGTTTTGCATTAATTGTAAATTGTTTCCATGTTACTTTTATTAATGTAGCTGCCTGATGCATGATTTTCAAGTTCTTATAAGAATGGCAGTATTTTTGATTTCCAAAACTAGTATTTGGTTGCAAGCCCTCTGGGTCCTGCTGTGATATTAGGTGGAACCTGAATGTCATAGAATCATTGTTTCTGACAGCTAATCAGATATCCAAATGATTTAACCTCTGTATGTCATTGTCATCAAGCTGATGATGCTGATGAAGAATGCCTGACAATTAGTGATGTAGAAATACCAAAATAACATACAGACTATTTATGTGGTTGCTAAGTTAGTTGTTAGATGTTGCAAATATTAGGGGAGTAGCCAACTCATTCCTCACTTCTCAAAATTCTCAAAAATAACTTTATTTTTGGTTCTTGTGTTGGCCAAAGAACATTTGTTTTGTGAGCTGAGTAAAAGGAGCAGAATATTGTAGTCATTCTGGTTTTCTTGATCCTCGTACTCACTGAATTAGCCTGAAGATCATTGCATGGTAGATGGTAGATGCCAGCATGAGATTCACACAATATTCTGAGTTGGAAGAGGCCCACAAGGATCGTCGAGTCCAGCTGTTAAGGAAATGCTCCACACAGAGACTGAACCCACAATGTTGGGTGTTATTAGCACCACATTCTGACCAACTGAGCTCATCTCAGCATCTGCATATCAGTAATTAGTCCTTACTGAAGCTAAACACTGCCGCAGGATGCTTGTGCTCAGATCCATCTGAATACCTTCCCACCATTAATCTTTATAAATCCCCTTTTATCCTTTTACACATTACTCCCAAGGATTTTATATGCTCAGGAATTCTACGGTGTAACTGTGAACCATAGAGTGAGCAGGTAACCAGATTCAAATTTTGGAGTGTGAAAACATTAAAGAAGCCAAAGAGTGTGCAAAGAAGATGAATTATTAATAAATTAAAGGAGATGTATGAAGAAAATAGGAATTATAGCTGATTTAAGGAGGGAAAGAGGGTCTATGTTCTCCATTGTGTTCACATTGAACTGTTTTGCAGAGTGCTATCTGAACTTCCTGAGAATCAATGGGATAACATTTTTTGATTCATTCTAAACCATCAAGCTCTATTTCAGTGAATTTCCCTTGGTTCATGTGTAGGTTTTTAGTAGCTGTCAAAGCCACAGTGTAATAGTTTCAGCTTTGTTGGGTGAGATTTTATTGGTAGTCTTTTTACCTGAATTCTCATTTCTTCTCTCTTTCCTCTCCCAATAAGTTATCTATACATTTTAACATTCATTTTAACATAATTTTCCTTCCTTCCCTTCCTCTGCTGGCTTATGAGTTTTCTACCCTGAATATTTTCAATTGGTCTTTTGTACATCCTCCAAGATAGAAGCCCAAACTGAAATTCCAATATCTCTTCACTCTGTTTCTCTATTAGGATGAATGTGATCAAAATATCTGTGCAGATTGATTAAGGTGCCTCTAAAAAGCATTAGTCTACAAAGAAAATTACTCTCCTTTACTGTTGCAAAAACATCAGAATAGAATGACAGTATGTTTCTTCAATGTAGTTTATGATCTTGTGAAGTGTCACACTTGCCTTGAGTTGTCTAGACTGGAAAAGAACAGCTGTAAAGAGAATGACAAATAGATGCTTTTCTTCTTCTTCTGTACTGAATCTATATTAAGGAAACACAGCTCCTCTCAGTAGAGCTGATGAGTTGGCACTGAGTTGAAATAAAAATCGATGTTTATAATAGGTAACTGTCCTAGCATCAATACTAATATTTCTTAATCTTCATTTAATGTTATAGATATGAAATCCTTCATTGCAAGCAGTTCTGAATGATACATGTAATGAAAAAAAACACTGATCAACGCACAGAATACATACAGGCAGCAAATATATTAGTTATCTAAAATGTTCATGTCTGGTACAGCCAGAAAATCCTACTTTCAGTTGGGAGGGCATGAAATCTGCCAGGATTTAAATACAATTTGTTATTGCAAATATTCTTGTAACTTGCTCAGACAATGCCCACTTAACAAGAAGAAGAACAGTATGCATTAAATCTAATTTTAATAAATATTTCACTAGTGCTTCAAATATTCTGAAGTGGAGTAAGAATTTCAGGGACATGTTACAAAATGTAATGATGTTATCATTCTAAAAATTGCTCCTCCTTTTACTTGTCCCCTTACCACAGAATGGAAAAAGTACTTCAAAATACGGACAAGAGAATTATGTATCTCCTCTTTTTTCCTTGATATCTTAGTGTCCCTGTCCATTTTATTTTTACCATTTCTTTCTACTCCCCTCTCCCAAGATAAATTTAAGATGTTGAGCTTTGTCCCCATGTGTGTATGAAAAATGTGTTCAGCCCCCAACTGAATATTCAGTTTTAAAAAATACCAGTGCTCTAATGTCAGGTAGATGAATTTTGGATAGGATTTCTACCTAATTTCAGTTAGTTCTGTAGACAACTTCAAAATAATCTCAGAACCTTATGTGAAGTTGTAAACATTTGTTTAACAACACATAGCAAAGTGTGCTGTTTTAGTGTTACTGTAGATAACAAAATGTTCATAAGCAAGACCGATGCCTGACTGCTTAAGAAGAAACACATCCTGTACTTCCTGTGTGTGTCACAGGCTGTCCCCTCCCAGTGTGGCACTGGAGAGACAGAGGCTGGGCCAGAAGCCAGTGCTGCTGTGTAATTTGATAGACAAGGGTGGTACCTCACCTTAAATGCTTCTCTTGTCTTCAGCAATGTGATTTCTACAGCTTATAATGCCTGTTCTCTGTAATGATAGATTTTTCCCCACTGGTTGCTGGGTAAAAACACAGTTTGAACTATTGGTGGCTCTGGGCACATTGCTGAATTCTAACTTTAATACATTTTGTCTTAAAAATTCTAAAAAAGTGTATATTCTTTGTAACAGTTGTTGCCATCTTTGTGATGAAGTCTAAAACTCATTTCTATTGTGCTCTCATTTTTCACCATCTTAGAGGCAAAAGAGACAAACACCTCCCCCATTCTTCCCATTTGAATGTTTTTTCTTTGTGTGAGAACTGAACAGTCACTTTCCAAATAAAGCTGAAAAATAGAAGCTTCAGAAAGAAGCTGAAGGAAGAACAGTCTGCAATAAACATTGTGGCTGTTTGCAAGGTGTTGCTTATGAGCTGTCTAGAAATAAAATTACTTCCTTTTTCTTTTCAGGAATGTTTGACATTGTAGGGTGTAGGGGGTACGCATTTAACATTCTTTGTAATCCAGGTTTTCTGTGAAGTGCTGGTATTTAGACTTTTATCTAATTTGTATTAACCTTCACCTGTACAGTTGGAGAAGGTTAATTTGTATTAACCTTCACCTATACTACCCCAAATATGGGGTAGTACTGGACAATTGTGTTCAGTTTGCCAAACACTCAGATCCTAACATGTGTATTTCTCAAAATTTAAGATCCTTCAGTTGTTTGTACACTTGAAGCACTACAAACAGAACAAAGTAGCTATGAAATGGGAAAGGGTATAGGGGTATTAAATCCTATTCTATTGGCTTCTCCCTCACAATTATCACTATCAACAAGGGCTTTACTCTTTGATTGTCCTTTCTTTTCTACCCTTAGAAAGTGGAGGATGCTTGGGAGTGGTGAAAGGATGCCAAGAGACTTGACAACGTGACATCTGCAATAGTTCTTTCTGAATTAAATAAATCACAGCTATAGTTTAAACACATTCATCATTACTTTGCTTCAGGTGAGGTGAAACAGGTTCACAGGAAAACACAGTTCACTTACCTTTAAATTCACTTACCTTAAATTACACAGCTGTTCTTGGAGGCATGTGTTCTTTTCTTTAGAAGTTTCTGAAATGTTGTATAATAAGAAGAATTCTGGCTGTAGACTAGTTGATGCTGTCAGCTTTATAATGACAGTATCTTCACCCTAAGAACAGGGTGTGTGTATTGTAAACAATTGCATATTAACACCTTCGTCTCATTAATTGCAAACTTCTCTGATACATTTTCTGATGTCCCAGTGGCAGCTCCTCCTAATTAACTCAGACACTAATTGGGTCAGATGAAATAAAGTAGACAGCAGTCAGTCAAGCAGACTAGAACAGCCTGTTCTCTAATTGCTTTTGACAGAGGAACAAAAAAATAACTTGAAGTATTACAGAATAGTGCTAGCTATCACAGTGTACTTAACATGGTTGTTTGCAATGAATATTTTAATACAAACTGTAACAAATGTTAGTCCTTCACATATGGTTAACCCGTCTTCCTCTGTGTTCTCCATGTGTGTGACATGAATTTTGAGAGTCTGTGACCATGTAAAGCATTTGCCTGATTTTTTTTTTTCATAGGACCAAATCAGAGAATCTGGGAAAATACATATAAAAATCAAAGCATTCAAAGCTTTGCAACTATGCATCACTAGGTGGCATTTGCTGAAAACAGAACAGCAATTTCATTTTCACATCAGAAGGTTGTGTGGAACACTAGATACTAATGTCATGTTTTAGACTCTGATTACCTATTTTAAATCCTGATGCTTCTTTCAGCTTCATTTGTTTTTAGCTGAAAATCTATAATTCAGAAAGTTTGTGGGCTCCCATTTCCTATTTTTAATGTGTTCTGCTGTGGCTGGCTCATGAATCAACGTTACTGTCCTTAGTCTCCTGTCCTCTATTGCTCATATCTGAACAAAAATAGTAACCTCGATGGTAAAAATCTCCAGCTAAGGAAGGACACAGTAACAGTAAGCATTTATCTGCTGTTTCCTGAACAAAACAAAAATAACTGTGTAGTTTTCATAAAGGTTATAAATATGAAAATTGTGGGTAATTTTATCCAATTACATAACCTTGACTTTTTTATGTCTAGTAATTAATCTCTGTTCTAGTAAGACTTCCCATGCAGTGCCTCTGTCACAGCTTACTCTGAGATGGCCTGCTGGTCAGCTAAATTCTGATCTCTCTGCAAAGGTTTAAAAAACACAAACAAAAACCCCAAGAACCCACAGCCCCTCTGTCCTGACAAGCCAGCTTCAGTGTTGGCCACAGCTCCTTTATCACAGTTTTTCTCCTCCCAGTGCATGGAACTCTTCCTGATGAAAACCATAAAGCCTAGAGCTGTTTAAAGTTTCTTCAGAACAAGTTTCATATTATGGGGGATGGTTTTTTTGTTGGTTTTCTTTTTCTTTCTTTCTTTTTTTTTTTTTTTTCCAGTGACTGCTGAAATACAGGAGCTGCCAGTGCTGCTCATTTCTGGCCTGTAACTTTTCCCACAGTGGTGACAGGGACATTTGTAGTGCTGGGCTCCCTTTGAGCTGGCTGGTTAAACAGCAGCCGAGGTGAGAGCGCTCGCTTTCTCTTTGAGTTAGTTTCAGCAGTTCTCAGGTCCTTGGTGCAGAGGAGTAACAATGCTTATTACAGGCTGTCACTGAGGGTGCAGGGCACACAAACCAATTTTATTAGTGTCTAACCCTGGAGGATTTTCTGCTGCTGGCTGTTCAATAGGAGGGCTCGCAGGGGGACGGCTGCTTGGCCTGTCCATCTGTCCTAATGCCCCTGTCCTTCCTGTGCAAGTGTGGGAATACCCATCAGCTCAGAGGGGAGAAGAAGGGTTGATAGTGGTTCTCTCTCTCTCCAGTTAATAATTATCATTGTGGTCCATGCATTGAAGAAAGGACTCTTGACAATAATATCAGAAGGCTAATATGATTTATTAAAATGACTCCATAATTCTAGTATTTTTCTATATCTGCTCAGCAGAGAGCATTCTCCATGCTCCTGCTGCTGCTTCGTCCAGGGAATGTCCCGAATGCTCACAATATCAGAAAGATAAAGTCTTTTCAGCTCCTTCCCCCACTCTCAAGGAGGAGAGCCGAGGAATCCTAAAATGTTCTTGAAGAACACCAGATATATTTGTTTACAGAAAGCTTATACAGAGTAAAAGAACAGCAAAAGGGTGTTCTCCCATGGGAAAATGATCAGAAGCTTACACACAGAGAAACTTATAATATGTTCATAGCAACAAATAATTCCCATTTTCTCTGGGAAAGAACAAAAATGGGTTAAAAGTAAGAAACTCTGAATCCAGAGTTACTACAGTCAAGATGTATTTAATCAGTTTACCAGGTCTAGTCCCTCTTTCAAAGAAGTTGTATGTAGGGTGTTTTTCTAAAATGTCAGGTTCTTTTGTTCCAGTCAGCCCAACAACCAGCAAGGGGGCTGAGCAGCAAGCATTGCCTCCTTGAGCACACTGTGATTTCTGCTAATCAACCTTGCAAGTTGTTGGTTGTTTTTGTAAGATGAAAGGATCAACAAATATCTCAGGCTGTGGTAAAAATTGCAGGTTTGGGCTGTAGAGTTGCAATAGATTTTATATATAGCAATAATAATAGTAGTAATAAATCTATGTGGGAAAAAGTGTTTCTGTTATTTTTATATAATATCACATGATGTATTAGCAGCATTTAACTTGTGCTTCGCTAATCTGTAAACAAGAGAAAATGTCCTGTTCAAATGAATCCGTCAAGAAATATTAAGTATTTTCCCCATATATAACCATTTGACAAGATGAAGTTAGTATTGACCAACTACTACTTTTCTTTCACTTGTTTTAATAAAAATACAAAAAAACCCTTTTACTTATTTCACAGTATTTATATATAAATACTTATTTTGGTATTACCAGTATCCTTCCCCATTAATTTAGTCCATTTTGTAGCACTAAGAAGACTTATCCTGGAAGTGAATTTTGTTGCTTTCAACAACAACAAACAAACAAGCAAAAAACACCCAAAACCCAAACCAACCAAACAAAAACCCCAAAGAGCTCCAAAGCCAAACAAAAACTGACAAACAAATTACAAAACCAAAAAGCTTTTAAATCATCATTGGGTTTTTTTCGAGGTATTTGGAGGTACTGGCAACATTATTTCATTGGTGTCTGACTGCAAAAAAGTTGATAATACAGTTAAATCAAACAATATTCTGCAAGTTCCAGAAAGCTGCAGTGGTTTCAGCTGGTATAGCCCTTCTAACTAGCATGGAGGTTTAAGTGAAGACAAATATATTACCTCTTCTAAAGGTACAATATATGTTCTACAGTATTTAGAAAATACTGTCATAACGATGGTATGATGCTAAAATAGCATGGGCTTCTATTGAAATATTAACAAGGATTATTTTCATTTGTCAGTATATGTATATCTCATTGAAAAATAGAAGAGGGGACACTACTTAAACACAGGTGAATATCCAAATGAGTAATTAGATATTTCCATGTAAAGATAAGGCATAAACTGAACTCCTTTTGAAGCACCAGCTTCTCAGGTAGAGAATAGGTTAGTTGTTTAGGTTTGAGCAATTATTTATCTTGTGCAGAGAAATCTGATGTATTGAAGTCCTGGGCCTTTTTAGGTTGCATTTTCCTAGTGATTTCCCTTTGGGAAAAATTTACTGGATCCAAAGTAATTGCTGGTTAGATCATAATAAAAAGCCCCAATAGACAAAACCAGTTAAGCTTGTGTTTACAAAGCTGTTAATAACTAGAATAGGGTATTTTTGGTAGAGTGTGGTTCAAAACACTTAGAAGTCCTTATCCTTGGAAGTGTAAGGCAGGGGTGGGTCACCAGCACTTGAGACAGATGTCCTGGCACTCAAGTGTTGTGTTACACGTCCTCAGGTCAAATCCATGGACATGGAGAAGTAGGATCAGTTCCCAAAGTGTATTTGTCTGTGGTGGACCAGGGGAGGACCAGGTCAACAGCTGGGAATACAATTACCAGTGAGTGAACTGGAGCTGAACACCCTGTGTTGTGTATACTTAAAATGTCCTGGAAATGTGAGCTGACATTCTGTTTCTTTTCTTTTTAAATTTCATTGGAATTGTGATCCTTCTTTTGTCTTGGGAGTTCCATATGCTACAATTTATTCAGGAAAAAGGGTGGAGAAATGGTGGAGGGGAAGAAGGGCGGGGGGGTAGTTAACAAACATGAACAAATTACATGAATTTGTTCAAACATAGATCTATGTGTATGTTTCACAGCTGCCCATTATTGTTTTAGGAATCATATGTAGCTTGTTTGCATTATTCTGGTACTTCTGGATGCTAGTGAAATCTTTTTGACTAAGCTGCACATGCTTCAGTAGTTCTTTTGTTCAAATTTACTGCTTTCCTGCATATGATCTTCTTGCTACCAGATATCCTTTTTTCTTTCCAGAAAGGAAGTGTTTATCTCTGCTTTTTCCAGTCCTGTTCCTTCTTTTCCATATGTCTTTTTCCCTTTTTTTTCTCAAGCCAGGGTAAAGGTGTTTACTTCCCCTTCTGTCTTCCCCTCACCCCTTCCTCATTTTTCTCTTTTTTTTCTTCTCTTTTTTTTTGTTGTCATTATTGTTTTTGTTTTCTTTCCTTTTTTTTTAATCTTTCCTTCTGTTCCACGCTGACAGGCTGTCATGTTCTCTATCCTTTGTGTTGCTCCTGCTCCTTTTTTACACATGACATCCATACTGGTCCTGAAAGTATGGATGTGGTCCTCTCACTCAAAGAGTGAAACCTAATATAAACACTTGCAGTGTCTTAAAGAATTAAATAAATAGGAAAAGTCAGGAAGCAGCTTCCCTAAAACATTTATAAGGAGAGAACAATTCCAACTAACATAACAAAATGGGAAAAATAAAAGGTTTCCTCAGCCTGATATTCAGTCTAGGCAAGGTAGTTCAGTAGTTCAATCTGCTACACCAATCTGTCAGTAGAAATCTTGTAGGCTGGGTCTTACAGATATCCTCTTCTTTGTCCTCTGATCGGTAAGTAGCATCCCTCTCTCTGAGTTCCTCGATTTGAAGGAAACAGGAGGAGCAAAGTCTTTTTTGTTAGGAATACACCTGTTCATTTCCTAAATTTACCTTGGATCTACCCAACCCTTTCTCAGAAAATTTTAGTACTCTATTTTTCATGGTGTTTAGTTGTACATTTTTTTTTCTTTAAATCTATTTTAACGAGGGCTTTCAGTGTTCCATTTCTGCTGAGCATTTGAATAGGTTCATCAGTGTTTTGAAAAGCCTGAGATGGTCTGATTATGGTGATTTGACTCTGGTTCCACAGTAAAGTCTCAAGAGGGTAGCACAGGGAACGGGAGTTTTAACAATATTCAGATTAAGTCAACACACTGCTCATCAGTATATTTATAGAAGATGGACAAAGAATTGCATGTTCTGTATTGCCTTACATGAGCAATAGACTTAAATTCCTTGTCTGTCTGTCAAAGCAGCCTATTGTATTTCCTGTCAGCTTGTGAATGTCTTGGATGACCTCAATGACTAAAAATCAAAGTTAGTCCACTCAAATATCATTCAGTCATTGTATTGCATTGATTTCTTCTTCTCCCCTCAGATAAGCAAGAATGGGAAGGGAACGTTTCTCAGCAGCTGTAGTTACTGGCAGAGTATTGTAACAATGTACTGAAAATCTCTAAGAATAGTGAGTCGATGGAGCCAGAGTATCAATAATGTGATATCTGTGCCCTCTTTTGTTCCTAGTGCTCCCACCATTGCTGGTACTCACTCCCACTCACTGAAGAAAATCCTGACCTTTTCTCAATCTGCATTGTTTGGCTGCTAGAAAATCAAATAGCAATTTTGATGGTTTTATTCTCTAAAGTGCAATGTTCCAATGAACCTGCAGTTGCCATGAGTGAGGGAATTGACACCTGCCTTAACACCATTGTTTCAAAGTTTTCACCAGTATATGGGAATTATGGGAATTCTTTTCTTTCTTTTCTTCCTTTTTCTTTTTTTTTTTTTTTCCTCCTTTCTTGCTTATAGGTTCTGGTTCTAGACAAAACATAACTATTCAATTATTGTTTACCTAACTTAGGGCAACACAGGGTAACAGAAAAAGATGTCTTCTTCCTCCCTGTTTGTGTTCCTGCACCTGTGATGGAATTGCTTGCTGAAGGCTGCATAAAATCTATCACACAACTGAGCCTCCTATCATTGCCTGTCTCTGAGTGATTCAAAACTCTACAAATGTCACATCTTCATTGACATGATAATGACAATGAGTTTTTGTTTGTTTGTCTAAAATTAAAATTTATAATCCGAGGAAATGGATCATTTCCCATATTCCCCGTGTACCGGTACAATTTTGTTGAGTGTCTTATAATTTTAGAAATTGGGGTGTACTTACTCTAGAGAAGAATTTTCTAAGCCACTTGCATTGGAAAACAAACCCAGATCTGGGGAAGGCTGAAGATGCAGTCTTCATGTGGTAGTAGTAAGAGACACTGTGGAGTCTCCATCCATGGAGATAATAAAAAACCACACTCAGCAGGGTCCTGTAAAATCTGTTCTAGGTGGCCCTGCTTGATTGGGGCAGTTGGACCAGATGATGTCCAGAGGTGCCTTACTGCCTCAGGCATTCTGTGAGTTAGTGAAAGAAATATATATTCAGGTGTGTCAAGAGTTGAGAGGTTAAAGATCTAGGAAAAAAGGGAAGGATGCAACAAAGTGCAAATTTCCTTCTCCCTACTACATGTTTTCTGTGGGAAAGTGGCTTTTATTATATAAATTGAATGGTGTAGTGACATACATAGTGTATGTTTCTGAATCTTGGGTCATTTTGCAATCTTCTTGGTATTTGTCAGCTCAAATTTTTTAAAAGTATTATTTTTTAGTGGTTTGATAACACTTCTGTATGCTTTCAGAATAGCATCTAGAATATACTGGTATTTAAAATACTTTTTTTCTTGTTACTATTTTTTATTTAATATGTTTGGTGGTATTTGAGGGGGTAGGGTGGTGTGGAAAAATAAGAGTAGTAAGAAGTGTAGTTTACTAAGAGATGACAACATAAGGTTGGAAGTTTTCTTGTAGAAGACAGATGAGAATTGCATTGGAGTGGTAGGTTGCAAACATGACCTATTAAGTATCTAGGAAAGTTGTATGGTGACCAGTTGCCATTATTAATAGCATCTTTGTTCTGTTGAATCATGATTGTTCCTAAGCAGCCTTCAGTGTGCCACTTGTCTCTATTAGCCTTGCTGCCTGATTAAGTGTCAGAACTGTCCTTAGTCAGATGATTAGCTTTATTAATACTGCACTTTCTCTCTGGGTCATAATATATTATGGGGCCTAACCTGGAATAATACTTCAAAAGTCAAATGTGCAGTTAATTAATCTGAGAGGTTTGCATTCACAGCTGCAAAGCTGGATGCTCATCAGAACACATTTGTGAATGCATTGTAGTTAAAAGAAGATCTGTTCAGTGGTACTAGAGGCTCTAGGGCACAAAAATCAGGTAAATTTTACTGCTCAGTATCTCTTTTTTCTGGAAGGCTTTTTGTAGACCTCAGAGCATTCATTTTCTGAGTTGATAACCTTCAGAAAATGAGGTTAAGCCTATTCCACTCAATGTCCATCAATTTCAGAAAAGCATTTTTGCTGTGGGAAGGGATCCCATTGTTATTGCGATAAAGGACTTCAGGATCCATGCAGTGTTTAAATCTAACCTGAAGATAGTACACTATTCTGCAATTCTTTCAGCTTGAAAGAAAAGAAATAAACATACCATATTGCTCTTGGAACAGGTGAAGGAATTACCTGCCTGGCCATTTGATTATTCTTGTCACACCTCCAAGGACATTGACTGGCTCACTTATAAACACAGTGTTATGAAAGCAGCAGGGGAGTGTTCTTGGCACGTTTCTGCAGCACCTAGATAAATGTCATTCAGCTTCCACATCTAGCATTCAATCCATAAATCTGGGCTAGGAGAACATCTCTTGGTAAAAGATCGTGTTTACAGTGGGGAAATCATGCCATGCATAACCAAAAGATTGATTAATTTTTAGGTTAGGAGGCTGTCACTAACAAATTGTTGTGGTATAAACTTGTCAGAGCAAGCACCTAGAGATAAAAGTGCTTGCAATGATCTCTGTACAAAGATAACAGCAGTGGAATAGATTTGTGTTCACAAAGTAGCAGAGCATTGCCTGGACTTTGAATAAGTTTCTAACATTCCAGTTGTGGGGTTGACTCTCATTTTTCTCAGGTGACCCTGGTTTTTATTAGCACAGTGGACATGAATTAATTGGTGACTAGCAGTTAAACTTGCATATGTCTTTGTGGGAAACAAACAAACAAACAAAAACCCCTAAAACAAACAACCCACTCTGTTATTAAATAGGCTATTATAGCTGCCTGGGGTGGAAAAGCAGAAGTTTAAACAGTTTAAAGAGGTGTTTTTGTCTCTTTCCTTTTCCCTGCTAAATACCACAAAATATTGTTTGAATTGTTTGAAAAAGGTGATTTTGTCTCTTTTTCCTTTCCCTTGCTAAATGCCACAATATTCTTCAAACCATTTGCATTTGGCAGTTTTAGCAGAGGTGATTAAACAGAAGCAGCTATTTCTGTGTAATGTTTTATATGAAGTTGCTGAAGAAGTTTGTAATATAACATCAGATTTAATATTTATCTTCTACCAACAAAATGTATCTTTCTTCTCTCATTTTCTGTGTACTGTGTACTGCACGTGGCTGGAATGAAACAAAACTCATATAATAAACAACTTACGGTCAACACAGAGAGAAGTGTTGCTTATGGGGAAAAATAAAATTGTTAACAGCTTTAGCATCATGTGTTACCAAAAGCATGCATCTCCTCCACATGCTGTTGCTTTTAGATGAGTCTCTTAACTATTCAAGTATTATTTTCAGCCAAAGGAGGAAGCTGACAGTGTTATTTGGGATAGATAGCAATAGAATTCTAGAAAGTTTATTGTGTCAAATACTCATATATATATATATATGTGACAGAGTGTATATAATGCATGTCTTCTATGGCAAGTTTCCAGTTGTACTATTGTGTTGTCATTTTTTTTTTTCTCAAGATCACCTGAACTCAGAATATGCTCCTTCAAGCATGCAGTACTTCTTTATAGTGCAATAGTAACTTTGCAAACTAGTATTTTTTTCTGAGTGTGTTGTATCTTTGAAACTGGAGAACATTCTGGTGGGAAAGGTATGTTTAAAACGATATTGAGTTGAGGTTTTAAGAACAAAAGATATGTTTGTATCAAAAGATTTGTCTTGTCTTGGATCCTTGGGCAGGTGGAGGGAGGGAAAGCAAAGTACATTATTAATGCCATGCATTTCTCTTATAGCTTGTCTATACCTGCCATTCAAATTTAGCTAAATCCATTAACATTATCAATTGCTATACATTTTAGAAGGGAATTTAATATCCCTTTTTATTTAAGGAGTGTAGAGAGTTTTACTGCAAACCAAAAGGCTGCATTGAGTGAGCTGTATTTTAGTATAAGCATTCTGCACCCTTTTCCACATATGCCCTTCAGTTCTAGTTGGGGTTGATTTTATTTTGTCAAGCAAAGAAATCTTTCCTTTATATTTCAGGGATGATGCCTAATAGATCTTTTTGAGCAAATGCTTACAAAGTTCTAGTGTGAAATAATTTTTCTCTTTCAACCTATATAAAATACAGCAGAATTGTACCTTTGTTTGTCCAGTTCCATTCAGTATCAAGACTGTACTTATAATTAAATACAGAAATCAAGGCCTAAGATAAATCATTTCCCTCTACAGAGACTTCATATTAAAGAATTGAAAAAAAAATTCATATATGGCTGAACAAATACTTATGTGGGTTTGTTTTTTTTTTCTTCTTTCCACTGGAGGAAACAAAATAACAATTTGTGACAGGTAAATAGTTGCAAGTTAAAAAAGGCATAAGGTACATCAGGGGCTGCCAATGGAGAACTATTTTTGGGGTTCAGAAGGTTTTACTTCCTCAAGCAATTTGAGGAGGTGCATATAATGTTATTTCAAGTACTCTTCTACTGTAGAAGAGTTTCCTGATGTCAAAACCACCAGATTACATGTTTGGGGTTTTTTATACCTATATGAAATTAAAAATTAGAATGGGATGTTTCAGATCCTACTGCAGCATGTTCTTTTCCGGAAGAAAAGAAACCACAGGATAGGTCAGTTGAAGTAGGCATATAGACCATGACTGTGAAGGGGACCTATTGACCTTCAAAATGTGTTGATGCAATTTTCAAAGAATAGATCCAAACAAATTTCCTGCCTGTGTTTGAAATATTATTAATACTTTACAATAAATCAAAACTGAAACATTAGTCAATAATATTGCATTATTTTGTTGAATAATTCTAATGAGGTGCTTTTCTTTTCTCTGGCAGATGAACGGGAAGATGTTCAAAAGAAAACTTTCACAAAATGGATAAATGCACAGTTTGCTAAGGTAATATATTTATTTACTTATTGATAAAAATGGCTTTTGTATATTTAAAAAAAACTCAAAGAAACCTGATATTCCTACAGTGAAGCTTAGTTTTCAAATTAACAGTTACAAGTCTCAGATATTGCTGAAGGCAGCTGATGAATTTATATAAAAAAATGTTCAAGCTTTATTTCTTTGATTTCATCAGTGATTGAAATGTAAGAAGCTGTCCATCTCTTAAGGTTTTCTCTGCCTCAATTTAATTTGCCTTTTATCAAACTAGTGATGCCCCTGTATTACTCTTTGTTGGATTTTTTTATGTTTCTAATGTACGAAGGAGTTTCCTCTATTAGATTTGTTTTTTCTTGTTTCTAATTGCAATTGCATCTTTAATAAAACTGGATTAATTGGAAAAGAGCAAGGTCAGAGACAAGAGGTGTGATCCAGTTAAAAAATGATGAAAATAAATTATAATATGTTTTGAAATAGTTATTTTTGAGAATGGGAGATCATAAATGAAGTGGGGAAAAATAAGACCAAATAATTAATTTATTTAAAGCATGCTCTTCTGGCAGTGTATAATGATTTTATCTTTAATACTCAGGAAAAAGTCTCCCTTAGCTATTAATTTGCTGAAACTTTTTTTTTTAATTCCTTTGTGATAATTGCTCAAATTTATTTGCCAGTAATAATAAAAGAAATCAGTCCTATCATTTGTCATTTTACCAGGCAGTAGAGAGCAATGAACTAGTAGCTGTGATGTATCTTCTGTTTAGTCTGTTTTTTGATTGTGTCCCATCTGATTCTACTCATTAAAAAAGGGGAGTAAGATAATCTGAATACAGCCACCATAACGTTGGAAAACCTGCTCAGCAGTGGTTTAGCCCATCAGGGAGCTCCATAGGCTTTTTCCACGGTCTAGAGCATTTTCTAATTGTGATTCAAGTGATTTAGACAGCACACATTTGTGCTCAGCATCTTTACAGCAGAGATGTCCAGCAGTTTGAAGGACTGGATCAGGATGAAACACTGTCTTGAAGAATGATGAATTACAAGATAACTGTGAGGTGCTATGTTTAGGACAGCAGTAAAACATATGCATACTGAAAGGGGGGATATAGCTGGGCTGGCAGTAATAAAGCAAAGGGAAGCTCTGGGAACTGTTTTAGATCACAAACAAAACGAATCTGCAACATGCTACTATTGCAGAAAAGAAAAGACAACTTTAATATGTTTCTGATAATGGAAGTACTTCACAGAGGGTGAAAAATGTAATTATTTTCTTTTTCTTGGCAATAGTGCGATTTTAGCTTGAGTGATTTATAATCTTGCTTTTCCATGTATGAATAAGTAGCCACAGCAACAATCATCTGATACAGCCTAATTTGAAAGGTATTACCAGTTAGGCCTTTTTATGGTCACAGAAATAGTTGTTGAAAATGAAGAGTAACTGTTTTGCTTCAATAGCTAAAGAAAATGTAATGCTCCTAGAGCATTGTTTTCTCAGAAATGATTCTTTTATGGAATAGCAGAGATGCAATTACTGAGTAAACTTTGACCAAGTGCAGAAGAATAACAAGAATTATGAAGGGTTTAGAAAATACCTATCAACACATACTTTTAATGTTAGGTTTGACTCAATCATCTGAATGATCTAGAGGCCTTTCCTCCAATTCTAGTTCTATTAAGTGTAGTTTAATGGTGTTTAGGTACTTTTTACTTGAGTTTTATAACAGTGTTTTTAGTTGCATGTGAAAAAGAATTTGCAAACATATATTTGTAAAAGTAAAACATATTTGTAAAAGTACTAATCTCCCTCTACTCTATTTGCGCTCTGAGGAAAAAACCTGCTAAACATTATGATTCAAATTTTTATTTGCATGAAGCATGACCTGGGTTTTGAACAGGGTGTTCTTATTTCAGCTATCAAAAACTATTGTTTAAATCCTGATTAAATTACTTCTTTCTGGGGTTTTTAGGGCAGAAATACAGGAGGTCTTGCTGTATAGTCCCAGGACAGTGTTTCTCCCTCTTCTAACAGCTCCGAGAGGTGGTCTTCAAAACATGAAAGTGGATTTCCATGTGAAATCTACAATTTATTCCTCTTCTCCTGACTTGTTTGCAGTGGTTCAAATCCATCTCTGTTTCTAGCTGTGGAATCGATTTCAGTTAGCAGGCTACTCCTTGTTAGTGATTTCTCATCATTGTCAGCTTTGTAAAAGTGCTAAATGAATTACTTTCATTGCAGAATTGCTTTTTATTCAATCCTGTGTAGTTCTAGGGGTGCTGTCTTGAGTAGATTAGCCTACAGGGTTGGAATTAAGACAGATATGTAAGATGTTAAGATGTATTGCATCATTAATTTCTCTTATTTGTGCAAAGTGAAATCCAGGTCACTAAGTAACTGTAAAATATTTAGGGTTAAATGAAATGATGCTAGATAATCCTCTCCTATCCACTACCTTCCATATTAAAAAGCCCCCATTTTTTATATAGTCAAAATAAAACCTAAATATTCTAAATCTTCATTTGTGTTGTGTGTATAGTGCATTTCTCCCCAAAGAACTGCATTACTTTCCTAAAAATGCAGTGTCTAGAGCACCTGTGTCTACTGTGCGTTTATTCTTGAACTAAGCTTTCAAAACACTCAGATTTGCAAGATGTTTCACATGACTTGTGATGTAAATACAAATAATGCTTTTAAATGTGAGAAGCTGTAAAGAATTGAAAAAAAAATTCTAATTTATGTGCCATCAGCATAACTTGAGAACCCCCAAGCAATTTTTACCTGTGGGGGAAGAGAGTTGTCCTTCCTCTGGCCATGCCCACAGTGACATTTCAGCTGGATCATGTGTAGCTCCATCACTCAGATACCTCAAGTTTAGCACTGAACTCTGATACCTCTTAGCTGTGGACTGAAGTCCCAGACATGAAATCCATAACAAACTTTCAGCCACACAATCTTGGTAGTTTTCTCTGAGATGTGCAGAACCTAAAACCTCTGGAGTGTTACCAAGAAGTCTGTGAAAGCGTATCTAGGAAAAGATAGCAGAAATGTCAGCAATATTTAAATTGCTATGGGTGAGGCTGTGTCTCTCTTCCGACTTTTTTTAGCAAGCTGAGTAGGGTGCTCTAAATCAAAAAAGTGGGGAAAACAAATTTAGCAGAGTGGGTTTCTCTCTCATTCTTACTCCTCTTGCTAGCCAGAAAATCGATTCTGTTGAAATCTGAGCCTTGAAAATTCCGTATGTGACTCATCTATAAGAAAATCAAAGCTTCAGTAGGAAAGGCCAAAATCTCAATGTTTGTGAGATAAAATAGTACATGTAAAGTATAAGAGTTATGGCAGAAGGTAATCCAAGAGCCCTCTCTTTTCCCTGTTGCAGTCATAGACATGGGATGTGACTTGGTTGAGTGATACCTTCTTGGTTTACCATCTAAATGGCATGCAATAAATTGAATCTTAAAGCAATTTTTAAAATGTGGAACATAATAATTTAATATCATTTTATTCAGAAAGAAGTCTTTTTGACCTCAGAGGAAGTTTATTTATAAAATAATGAAGTTCTGCAGGGCGTACATAATGATATTAAAGGAAAGTATTACAACCTCATTTTTAATAATAGAACTGTAATTAGAGCTCCCACTAGAGATATGTCTGGTCTTGGGTAGGACAGTTTTTTCTCAGATACCAACTTCTAAAATTTGATATAACTGAAATCCTGAACTATGTGTTTTGGGAGAATGCAAATCTGTCATAGTCCTGCAAGTGTAGCAGCTCTCAGCTGGGACTTGGAAGCAGACACAACAATTACCTTAACAGTGCCTGTACCCCATTATAAATTATTTTATGTTGCTTCACTGGTTAAACATTTTGCTTCATTCATTGCATAATAGGCTTCAAAACAGAAAGTGCTCCTGAAGATGAAAATACTCTTTACTTGCATCTTGCATACAGGAAAAAGCTTGTATATGCCAACTAATTCTATAAGGAAAACATGAAAATTCCAGAAAAAAAAAAGAAAAAAAAAAAACAAAAACCAACAACTCCCAACCTTAAAAAGGAAAGAGTAAATGTCTTTGAAGAAAGAAATGTGGAGAATTTTTGGTTCCCTCATTATAGAGAGAGTGTCTCAAATTGCTGACAATTTTAATGGCAGCAGTAGAAGTATCTGTTGTTAGTATGGGGGAGAACATGAGCTAATAATTGTAAACTTTGGCATCTTGAATTTTAGGGTATACCCTTATGGCTAGCTTGAAGTCAAAGCTTAACCCATAAGTGGGTTTCATAATAGTTTGTGAAGGAGCTTTCAGTGTTTTAATATATGATAGCAAATAATAGATGTTGATAAAATCACTTGCAAATTCAGAGGTTTAAGTAGGTTTTCCACATTTCTGCTGCAAAAGATTAGAAAGTTCCACTACACAGTCAAGGAAGACATAATATATGACAGTTAACTTTTTCATGTAGACACTATAATTATTAATCTCTAACTGGGTAGGAACAAGTGTCAGAAAATAAAGCACATTAGGTTTAGGGAGGAAAAAAGTGGGTAATTTTTTATGGTTTCTTTACCTCATGCTTGGATTTTCTTCCTTTTGTTATTGAAGAATGAGAATATGGAAATAGATGAATAGGATACCAAATGTTACATTACTTAGCTTTACAGAAAACCAAGATCATTTGATAGTTCTCCTTTTTGTGGAGAATTTAAGTTGTGAAAAGTGGCACCTTTTTATGGTCAGATGGAAACATTACGATGTAGTTATTTGTATGGTGACTGTGGAATTAAATTCCATTCTTGTGTGATCATGTGAAGAAACACAATAATGATGCAACCTATGCCAAAGAAAGTAAGGTTGACAGTTTCATTTAAAATATGTGTGGCTAGTAAATAACAGTCAGCAAAATTAAATACACCTTTTACTAATTAAATTGTTTAGAATAGCAACTAAATTGTTCAGTCAAGTGTTATATGCAGGGATAAAGGGAACACACAAGAGGGCATTGCCTACAGATTTAGTCAAACTGCACAGCAGTTAAAACAACTTAATTGCTCAGGGTTTTTATGTGGCTTATATCATGGCAGGTGTGGTGATGGTCTCAGTTCTTTTTACCTTCTTGAGCTCATGGTCAAGCTGAAATTATTCAAGACTTCTTAGTGGTCTCTTGTGATTGTAGATTAAGTGCCCTCTGCATATCAGCCAGCAGGAATGACTGACACACATGCACAGTTTACTGGTCTTTTGAGGAAGTGTGTCTAATAGTTGAGGTCCAGAAAGACAGCACTGCCATAAGTCTGACACCCAATAGAGAAATTTGCAGTGCTGCACTTGCTGACACACTTGCTCAGTTTTCCATGCTATCACTCACAATGCCTTCAAATTAAAATAAATTTTAAAAGTGACTCACAGAAAAATGATTCCAGTGTGCAGGCTCTGAGATGGGAGTAGTCAGGTGAAGTTCTGTGGAGAAGACAAGAATTATATCATTTGTCAACTTTCTTTAAGATTCTGCCTCCATGGAAATGTTTTTACCCCTGTGAATAATCTGTGTCTTTAGCCATACTTCTGGACAACAGTTAATAACCAAGAAGAGGAGCTGAAGGGAGGGATTGAGTTTGGCAACAAATCACAAAAACACAGATTAAAATGTTCAATATTAGCTCTCTCCAAACTGCTTTCTTGACAGCTAACCTATACGTCAAATGAAGACAGCTGCTTAGATGAGTGGCTGATTGGTAGGAAAATTAGAATTAAATCCTATGCTTTGGGATTCTGATCAGTGTGCTCAAGCTGCAGTGATGTCTGCTGGTATGTTGTATTTTCTGAAATCAGAACAGTAGTTGCATATGCATGTCTATGAGACCAGAAAAGATCCTGAGTTGTTTCAGGTAATAAAAGCTATCAGTAAGGTGTGCTGGTGTTGTAGGATTTCAGGTTTAAAATTGAACTCCAGAGAGTACATCAGTGCTGGCTTTGCAGAAAGAAACTTCAGTGTCATTGTAGACAAGTTCAGAGAAGTTCATTTGGATAGCTGTGGTGCTTTAGCCATTTACAGATAATTTAGTGCCTGCTCAAAAGCCTGTTGGAGAAACAAGATAAATAAAAGTTTGCTGAGCTCCAGGTTGCCATTAGATTAGTAGACTTCTGCTGAATTTCAGCAGAAAGAAACTTGTGCTCTGTTCATCTAAGGAGCAGTAATTTGGAGACACATATAAAGGAGGATCAGGTATCACATGTAAGAACATTGATTTCAGAGCAAACAAAAGATGGACTGTTAGTCAAATTTTGAAATTGTGTCTGTGCTAAAACTTCTATCAGTTCTTTAAAGTTCACACATTAAAAATGAGTATGGTAGATGTTAGCTCAGTTCATGAATTAAACATGGATAATACCTTGTGAGCAGCCTCAGAATTTTTTCTTTCTTTTGAAAGAAAACTCCCAGAAAACTTGTTAGACTTAAAATTGTATCATTTGTGTTAAATCTGAAAAAAAAAAAAATATTGGTTGGTATTATTTGTTGTTGTTTGGAGACCATGATTGATATTTATTCATCCTAAATACCTAATTATTCTGTTTGATGTCTGTTGCCAGCCTTCCTAAGTGCTACAGTAAAAGTGATAAGAAAGAACAGCTTCCTAATGTGGGAACCCAATTATTTGGTACAGCATGGCAAATAACCAGAACTCTCATGGAAATTTAATAGTTCTTAACTTTGAGTTGCAGCTCTCTGTGATCAACACTACCCTTGGGACACACACCGTTTTGAAATCCCAGGCTTTCTTGTGCCAGTAACATTTTTATAATACATCTTGCGAGAATGTACCAAAGGCCCATCAAAGGTTGATTCTGTATCATTAAAGAAAAAGCTTTTGAAACTAAATGATGTTTAAACCTGGTGTAGAAAACACATTTGCATCGCTAAGTGTTAAGAGATTTTTTTTTTTTTTATATCTCCAGAATACATAAGGAACTATTAGGCAATACATGCTCAGAATTATTTGCATTGATATATATATCTATATCATAACCTGTTAGTGCTCTATATTCTGTATCTTATGATGCAGTAAAATGGAATTATTGCTGTTTAAATATTTATTATGCTTCAATTAAATTACCTTTGGAATGAAAAATAACTGAAAATTATTTTCACTGTACTGTTTAAGGTAATATCAATGGCAATATTGCTATTTATTTTACTTAGAATTTAATTCTAGAACTTGTACTATCTATTAATATATTTTTATAGCTTTTTTTGTATGACCAAGTAAGTTATCATGAACAGAACATTACTAAGAACAGAAACAGGCACAGTTGAAAGACAACAAAGATCCTCATGCATTGAATTTTGCACACAGCATCAACACTGTATGCAAGCTTTCAGCTTTACTGACTCGTTGACTTTTTATCTTTTGTTTAAAAACCAATTTTTTAGCTTACTCTTGGTAAAATTCTTAGGAAGTATCTCCCTAAATAATACATTTATTGTTTATAAATATTTAATTTTGCCCAGTGTAGAGGCCTGAGCACTGTATATAGAGATTTTCTGCCATCACTTACTGTGAGAGCAAGGAGCACCAGAAGCTGTGTGGTGTCACAATGCAGCATGACAAAACCAAAGTATTGTTTAAGAGGGAGGGTTTCTCTTTTTTTCCTGTTCTTGGTAACATCAGAAGCCTGAGCCTCATGACCCACTGTGGCTGTCACACAGCTGGAGACGCTTTGCAAATTGTCAGTACAGAAAACAACCCTTTCACTGAAAACCTGGAGAGGAGAAAAATTGGTTTTTATTTGGCTTCAAAGTCACAAAGATGGACATTCGACATTAACAAAGAAGCGAATCAAAATGTCTCTATATTGGTTGTGGTTGCATTTTAGGGTTTTATTTAAATTAATGTTCAGGCAGTGAAGATTTTTTTCTGTGTGCCTGAAGGGAAGGGATTTTCTAATATTTCTCCTCCAGAACATTCCCCACTACCAGGAGACTTTACAACTTTGCCTGTTGCAGGCTTTTTTTTTTTTTTTTCTCCAAAAAAATGTCTAAATGATTGCAGCTTAACAAGACAGCTTTTGGAGAGCAGATTAATTTTCACTTTGATGATAAGTGAAACTTCTCCTTCCACCTCATTATCTACAATCTTTTGGTGGAGCTGAGGCTGCTGGCTGTGTATCTCAAAAGACCTTTTTCTTGCAAGTGAGGCTGGCTTCTGTCTGCTCCCATGCCTGTACAAGCACTGACGTGTTTCCTCTGCTTTGCCTTAGTGGGCATAAATTCAAAACTAGCTAGAGTTCAGGAGCAGCTTCTCCATGGGGAAAATGGGCTCCTTCTCCAGCAGAACTGTACCCATCTCCAAGCCCGATCCCATTCCCTAGCTCTGGTGCCACAGACATCGTGCCCGGGAGTGCAGCAGCCCTTGGAGGAAATCCCCATTAGTCAGGGAGAATTAAATCTGGTACTGCTGCAGTAGGGCCACTGAAGATTGTGAAGATATTCTCAGTATCTTTTGGTTTTTTTGCACATGCAAATGTTATGTTACTTCTCCAAATCAGATTTTAAGGCTTAAAATGTTTTGCATGAAAATGACTCCCCTTCTAACACCTGTGCAAGTGTATTATCTGAAACAACGGGCATCTGCATGACAAAACACTTTGACCATTAGAAATGTCTGAGTGAATATAGACTGTATTTTAAAGACTTCTAAGATGATGCAGTATCACAGGCTTTTAATCTGAGTTAATTAGTAAAATTAGGAGGACTAAAATACATGCATTTTTATTATGTTAAAATTATTTGGCTTTGCATTCTCGTTTTTATAGACTCTTGTAGAATAACAAGAGGTTCCCTGAAATGTATTAGATATGCCAAGTAAGCAAAGTAATCACTACTGCTGGCAATAGAGGGCACTGGACTTTCATTTGTAATATGTTTTACTAAGGGAAAAAATAATAAAGTTATTGAGATCTTTCACCTTTTCCTCCTCACACTCGGCCTTGCACCTCCTAGATTTCTGTTCAAACTCTCATCTTTTTTTGTTGCAGTTTAAGTAAAATAGATTAATCTAAATAAAATTTTTCACTTGAAATTATTATTGTATATGTATCTTGAGAGAGGAATAGGAACAAGCTAAATATAGCACTACAATATTGGTCTCAGTGGTGCATATGTCAGCTTGTAAATTTGTAAACATTTACAAATTTGCATGACTGTTGCTGGCAGTAGACATCATCATTTCTGTGCTCAGAATTCATTACTATTGCATCTAATCATCTTCAGAATCTCCCAAGCAAAACTCTTCATGCAGACAAATAAGACTTTAGTGGATTTACATATTACTTGGAAGTTCAAAAATAAAACCAGGAGAAAGAAACAATTTTTGAGCTATTGTCGACATTTGTCTGAATGTTAGGAAAACTTAGTGATGCTCAAGCAAATGATACTGACCATTCTCCCTATCTGAAAAAGATAAAGCAAATTTCTCAGGATCAATGAAGAGAGTAGAAGAGCAGGTGCAAGCTTGTACATTTAGGACTGGTGGATCTCTCTCCCTTGATATTTCTGCATCACTTAAACAGATCCAACATCTGTCCTTGTGTCAGTGTCACATCCTGTTAGTCAGTGAAGCTGAAAGCAAGGGAGAAACTTGTCACCAGCCCAGCTCCTCACCTGCACCCCTTGGGTAGGACCTGCAGTGGGCTCCCACCCTCCCCTGCTGCTCTGTAGCATCCCCAAACCTCCTCTGCCTGAGGCAGTGGGTGCAATTTGTGCCTCTCACACATATATCCTTTTGTTATAGTCCATCTTTGACATCAGGAAGTTTGGCAATTCCTCCCATGTGTGTAAACGCATTAAACCTTTTTAAAAAGTATGCCTTAGAGGTAATAAAACTGCCAGGCAACCCAAAACTAAGAAAACCCTTCAAACCATGAAGTATTTAGTTTTGGGCAGCCCACATCAGTGTTACAGACTGCACTTTTTGGTGTTGATATATCAGAGTTGGTGATGATGAGATGGCCCACCCCACTCCAGTAAGCACTTGTATTTTTGTGTATTACTTTTTTTATTAAGCTTTGAGGTATCTGCATTTCAGTTCCTTCAAAGGGTCTGCTGATGGGTGTGATATTACAACTGGATCAAATGCAACTTCTATTGATGTTAATTTCTTTAAACCGTTGCCTATATTTTAGGTCCTACTTGCCATGAAGAAGTAACATTATGAAAGATGGTCTTACTAAGAAACAATAATCTTATATTTAAATGGTTGCAAATAACTTATTTGCACAGGACCGTTCCTATCTGTCTTTTACATAGGAAGTGGCTCCATTGGATTTTGGAAATGTTTGTGGACCAATACTTCAAGAATATCTATGATTTTTATTGCTGTTTTCCTCCATTGTTTCTCTGATCTTACGTTTGGGAGTTCTGAAGGAAAAAAAAGTGTCACCCTGCACATGATAGCTGCAGTTACTTATCAACAGCAGTGGCAAAATTGACATTGACACTATATTAGATTTTTGCTTAGGGAATTATTAAAGCAGCTTTATTATTACTAAAGTTCCTTAAAAAAAATAATTTTTTCCCTGCTCTGCTACATTTTTTTTCCCATGTTTTTGTATCCCAGTCTTATTAAATATTGATGCTCATATCAATGACTTTGCTAATGCTTCCACTTTTTTCAATGATCTACATGACAGGTGTTATTGCACAGAACAGCCATTTTTCTCTCCTATCTGTTTTTCATAGTGTGTTTGATTTATTTGCCAGTTTAAGCCCATCACATTTAATTCCTGCCAATATTAGTGTGAGGGCATATATTGCTGACTTAAAAACAGGATGCTTTTTGTGTGCCCAGGTACTTGGTGTTGGTTCTATCGAAACTAAGATTTTATGGGAAAAGGATGAAACAAGCAATTTCTTCTGTTCAGTCTGGTACAGTTTTGAATATATATAAAAATAAGTTCATATAAAATATACATATATGTATATATATGTGTGTATATATAGATATATATGTTTATATCCTAAATTATTGGTAACAATAAGATCTTTTACATTTAAAAAAATCCCAACAAACAAACTCTAACATCCTAAGAATAGTAATAATAAATGGTAATAAGTTGTAATTCTACTTGGAATTCTGTTGAAAGCTATAAGTATTGACCAAGACACAGATAAGCACTGTTCTAAGAAACATATTAAATGAGACTGTTCTCTTTTTTTTTTTTTTNAGTTCCTTCAAAGGGTCTGCTGATGGGTGTGATATTACAACTGGATCAAATGCAACTTCTATTGATGTTAATTTCTTTAAACCGTTGCCTATATTTTAGGTCCTACTTGCCATGAAGAAGTAACATTATGAAAGATGGTCTTACTAAGAAACAATAATCTTATATTTAAATGGTTGCAAATAACTTATTTGCACAGGACCGTTCCTATCTGTCTTTTACATAGGAAGTGGCTCCATTGGATTTTGGAAATGTTTGTGGACCAATACTTCAAGAATATCTATGATTTTTATTGCTGTTTTCCTCCATTGTTTCTCTGATCTTACGTTTGGGAGTTCTGAAGGAAAAAAAAGTGTCACCCTGCACACGATAGCTGCAGTTACTTATCAACAGCAGTGGCAAAATTGACATTGACACTATATTAGATTTTTGCTTAGGGAATTATTAAAGCAGCTTTATTATTACTAAAGTTCCTTAAAAAAAATAATTTTTTCCCTGCTCTGCTACATTTTTTTTCCCATGTTTTTGTATCCCAGTCTTATTAAATATTGATGCTCATATCAATGACTTTGCTAATGCTTCCACTTTTTTCAATGATCTACATGACAGGTGTTATTGCACAGAACAGCCATTTTTCTCTCCTATCTGTTTTTCATAGTGTGTTTGATTTATTTGCCAGTTTAAGCCCATCACATTTAATTCCTGCCAATATTAGTGTGAGGGCATATATTGCTGACTTAAAAACAGGATGCTTTTTGTGTGCCCACGTACTTGGTGTTGGTTCTATTGAAACTAAGATTTTATGGGAAAAGGATGAAACAAGCAATTTCTTCTGTTCAGTCTGGTACAGTTTTGAATATATATAAAAATAAGTTCATATAAAATATACATATATGTATATATATGTGTGTATATATAGATATATATGTTTATATCCTAAATTATTGGTAACAATAAGATCTTTTACATTTAAAAAAATCCCAACAAACAAACTCTAACATCCTAAGAATAGTAATAATAAATGGTAATAAGTTGTAATTCTACTTGGAATTCTGTTGAAAGCTATAAGTATTGACCAAGACACAGATAAGCACTGTTCTAAGAAACATATTAAATGAGACTGTTCTCTTTTTNTCTTTTTTTTTTTTTTTTTCATTTTTTGGCCTAGTCTATGGATGAAACAATCTATGAGGCTGTGTCTGCATGAAACGAGCTGTGTATGTTCTGTATATTCTAACAGGGTTACTGAGTCCTGGATTGAAAAAAAAAAATATTTGGGCAATTTTCAAATGCGTTGATTTTTTTTTCCTTTTCTTTTAGTCAACAACCATATGAAAATTGGCATTTTAAGTCAAGAACTGGTTTTCTTTGGGAAAAAATCCTCTGAAGGCCCATTTGGAATTTAGTACCAGGAAGTCAGGCATGAGACACATAATGCAATCAGGTATAAGCAACACAGGTTATCACACAGGTAGAAACAGGGTTCCCTTACAGGATTGTGTTCAATAATTGCATGAAACATTAAAAATCCCTACTTAAAAAGATGGAGGGCTATCTTGCCACCCTGATAGCAATGACTCTAAAGTACTAAGGAAGTTCAGGCAAAATGCACTAAAAAATCTCAGTTACCTTCTCACAGAATTTTTAAATGCTGTGTTTGTATAAGATGTAAAACCTTAAGGGATCCATTCTTAAGGCAACTGGTCAGAGTGCACTGAGGCAGGAAAAGCAAGTCTTGATTCAGTTATGGGCATTACACAGGGCTTGGGGACAGCAAGGTTTTCTATAATTCTGACAAATATGAATTCAAAAGTGGTGTCTTCATAGAACAAATCAAGACAAATTGAATCCAAATGATAATATTTAAAGTCAGAAGCAGGAGCTATGCCAAAAAGAAGATGAGGAAGGAACTCAAGTGAATACACTTATCAAGGTGTATCACAATCTCCTTACATAAGGTTATCAAATATGCTGTTTACCATCTCATATCATGGTTTGGAATAGTGAAGCAGCATTCAAACAGTTCCTTTTTGTAATTTTTGCCTATGGGAAAGAACCCAGTACATGTTTATTTGACATTTTCAGATCTTTTAATTTCTGCTTATATCACCAAGGAATTGAGTTGGTCTATGCAGTCTGTACTGATTATTCAGTTATTCACTCAGGATAAGTTAGTGTTTCTATTCTCGCCTGACATTTCTGTATGAAATCATAGAATCATTAAAGCTGAAAAAGCCCAACTTTTGACTGAACACCACCATGTCAATTAAACCATAGCACTTAGGGCCACACACATCCACTCATTCCCTGAACAGTTCCAGGGATGGTGACTCCACCACCTCCTTGGGCAGCTTGTTACAATGCTTGACAACTCATTTGGTGAAAATTGTTGCAGAAAGCAATAAGGTCTTCCCTGAGCCTCCTTTTCACCAGGATGAACACCCCCAGATCCCTCAGGCCCTTCCTCAGCTCTCCTGGAGCTCTCTGGGCTCCAGCACCTCAATGTCTTTCTTGTAGTGAGGGGCCCAGAACTGGATGTGGGACTTGAGAAGTGGCCTCACCAGTGTCAAGTACAGAGGGGCCATCACTGCCCTGGTCCTGCTGGCACACTATTTTTATATAGAAAATGTCAGATATTATTTCAGTATAGTATATTAAAAGAGTATACTGTATTATATTCTATAGTATACCACATGTATATTTACTACAGTATACCATATTACAAGGGTAAAGTTTAAGTGATGCATCTCCCAGTTAGAACTGAAAAATATGTTTATGAAGTGAGACTTATATAAAAATATGGAAAACATGAAAAACTGTCTCTAGGCAGTTGCAATTAAACCAATCAGTGAAGCATTTTTCCCTAGGTCACAAGCAGAAAATATGTCAGGGATCTAGATGATAGCTGGCTGCTAGATGATCAGGTTGTAAAGGGTGTGTGTTGCAGGGCAATAAAACACTGCACCTTTAACTACTTTACAGAGAAGCTGATGGATTAATTGGATAATAACTAATAAAAGCCATCTGGAGTTACACTATCCTTTATCACACTAAACAATATTCCAGTTTTTGTCATATATCTTACTAGTAATGCCTTAATCATACAAAACATCCATCTTGCCTAGTATGATGACTGCCTTCATTGCCATGGAAACACAAATCACACTGGCACATTCATGTGCTGACCTGTTACCACAGACCCACAGCATGTTCAGCCACCAGGGACAGTGAGCAGTCAGGGGTTCAGGGTCTCCCGTGGGACCCAAGAGAATGGGATGAGGGTGCTGGGGTGGGTGGTATTTGGAGAATTGGTGATCCCAAGGTGCATTCTTACCAAGCCAGACTGGACTCTGCACATGTAGCATTTCACTTTGGAGGCTGTCTCCACCCGTGATCTCCTCTCCAAATGATCTGTCACATCTCGTCCTTATTGTGATGATCTCCTATCTAGGGATGCCATGGGTCTCTCAATCAAATATTTCCTCTTTCGTCCTCTTATCAAGTTGTCATTGGTTTTCAACAGACAGTGTGTTTCTGAAATAAATAAATCACCTCAAAAGCCAACAGCAGTTTTTGTTTTGTCCCTTGCCATCAAGCTGTGGTTTGTGCAATTGTCTGCAGCAAAGTGGAAGTGGAAAGGGAAGGCTGTGCATGCTCTCCACAGGAGCATTCATGGAAACTTAGGCAATGGCTTACTAGCTAAACTTTTTTTTTTCCTGTTTTGCTTACTGCCAGGGAACCTAGGAAGTCTTCTGCACTAATACCTTTCTTCAAACAGTGTGATTCTGAGCATCTCTCTTGATTTCAGTGGCACCAGGAGTCACTTTTTATAATAGAAATAGTATTTCAGTAAGCAATGGTTCAGAAGAGACTTAACTATAAGCTGTAAGCCATTAACTATTTTGTAATCTGTGATTTCAACCTTGTATCCAGAGGAGGATGCTAATATTGGCAATATTTTAAACTACTTTGTCTATTTCTCTTTCTGCCAGAAATGGTTCAAATTACTAGACATATGGATCCATCTGATATAATGGAGAAGAGTCAATATAGTTTTCAAAGAAGTCATGTCTCATAATTGCATTGCTTCTTCAAAAGAATCTGTATGAATACATAAGTATGACTGAAACACAAAAAAGTGTGTATCTGTAAATATTTTTTTTCTTTCAAAAAGCCAAAAAAGATCTTATGTTTCACAAAGCTTCTATAAGACAAGAAGCAGAAGGACAGAAATGAGGTCGTTTTACATAACAGAGGGGAGCTGCTAGTGGGGTTGCATGCAAATTTCTGTTAAGCTGATGATTATCGAGTAAAGGGATGTGGCAAAACTACTGATGGTTCAGAATCATTCGGGTCAGATAGAAATAAACAAAACCTTGAAGAGGTATTTCATTATACTGAATGACAAGGTGATTGAATGACAGTTGATATTTAATATTTGTTTGCATAAAGAAAAAGCATTTTAATAGATAAAGCTTATATTACTTCTTCCTTTGTGCGTATTGTATGCCCTGAATGAGACTTCACCACACAGAGCTGTTTACAGTGACTCTCATCTATTTCTCCATGAAGTTTAAAAAATGTTTGCTTTTTTTTGATTCAGATCACATGAGCAAGAAATCTAAGACCATCCTGAATTTTCTGAACATTAAGGAACAGAACCTTTCTTGGAAAATTTCTAACCATAATTTCATAGAAATTAGGGCATTATTCAGAAGCACCATGTGATTTTACACTTGTGCTATCCTTATACTCTTTTCTTAAGGAGAACAGGCCACTATCAGAGCTGTATGAACCTAGAAGAGCCCTTGGTTTGCCCAGAATAGCAATTCTTATTTTACTCTCTTATAATAATTTCATGCTAATTATGCATTAGAATATTCAAGATTATTTTTTTCCAGGAAATGACAATCACTTCCCATAGTGAGATATTAATGGCACCACATTTAGCGTAACATAAAAATGGCCCTCATAGGCACAGAAATAGTAATCCAAAAGCTGGAGGCTATGTTGAGACTCCATCTGTGACAGAGGAATGAACACACCCACCCAACACACTTTTGGGCTGTGAGGGAATTCAGTGTGCTAGGAGGGAGGAGTGAATGCAGAGCCTGGAGGACAGATACATTTATCTCTACAAAATGTCCAGCTACCAAGTGGCTGGGCCAGGAACTGGTGTGTGGTGATTTATCTCCTTCAACTGGCCCAGCCCAAAAGCCATTTGCACACCACTTTGTTTCTGGCAATCTCCCCACTCTTTGATATCCAACCCAAATATGTATTAAACCTGTTGTCTCCTTCAGAGAAATGGAACATGGAGACCTACTGTATAAACTTTGACTAAATATGCCCAAATGCTTGCTTAAAATCAATCAGTGGAGGGGAAAAAAAAAAAAAAAGAGTGGTTGTAGGGAGTAAGGTTAAACCGTAAAAGCAGAAATTACTTTCTGCATGAAAATGCACCAAACTGTTCTCCTTGAGAATCTGGGATGGTGAAGTTGTCTTTTTGAAATTATTTTTCTCATTTGCACATAAAAATCCTGTGTTGAATGTGATTTAAAAGAAAAAAAAAACGTTGAGTATGAGACACTATGACCATTACATTTTGTTTGTTGTTACAGTAGATGCTTTTTATTAACACCTCATGAAATAATGGAAATACACTTGAAAAGCTCTGCATTTCAGAGCCCTAAGCTATACTGTGACCTTCTATACCACGCAAAGCTATTCAGTTAGCTTTCCCCATTAGCCAAAGGGAGGAAACTAGTGTTAAACAAGCTTTACTTTTAACATTATGTTTATATAGTTGATTGAAGAAGTATTCAGTTTGTGGATTGACAAGAAATGTCTGTGTAGAACATCAAGCAGATTAGAAATATCTTTTAAATCTTATGTTTCCCAGTTTTTTAAGACTATGAGCAAAATGACTTAATAGAAAAAGTGCATTCTCTTTATGTTGCTCCTTTACCTCTAAAGAGGAAAAACATTTAATAGCTCTCTATCCCCTTTCACATAACTGCAATATCCTCTTCAAATTATCTAGGTCACTTATGCCCACTTACCATTTAGCTATTTTTAGCTTGCTAGTTGTCTCCTAGTTCTGGAGAATTATCCTGTTGGCAATTAAATTTCCTGACACTTTTTTTTTATCTCTGTAGACTGTGCATATTTGAGGTGTAGCAGCATAAAGTAATGTAGGTCACTGAAAGGTCCATATTTACAGCAATCTGTAATTTTTCTTGAGAATTTTTCTTTAGTGAGGGTTTTTTGTTTGTTTGTTTGTTTCCTGGAAGAAGAATTTGAGAGCACAGCATCTGCTAAGGAGAAGCAAGCCTGTCTTGGTGTGAAATACAGGTACACAGGTCTCCCCTGGTGAACATTTAGACAGATTATGATGAACCTGTGTGTATGTATTTTCCTTTCTAACAACATGTCTGCTTCCTACATGAGTTGCAAAAGACAGCCCTGCTGTCTCCAAGTGTGGGCTTTGATGGATTGATCAGTGGGGCCCAATTAAGAAACCTCTGAGCTTGGGTTGGCCATAGTAAAGATGGAAATCAAAGCTGTGTAGCTTCTACATGTGCAGTCGATAGTGAGGTGCCATATGGCTCAACACAGCTGTGCCCACCGTTGCACTCCTGGAACGTGGCATTGGCTGGCTGCAACGCCTTTTCCTGGTTGCACAGACAGAGCCAAACACAACCAGCACCGAGCTTTAGTTAGGATTTTTGGATATGGCTGTCATGTCTGTGTGGAGCACATGCATAGCACCCAGCCCTGCGTGTGTGACATTGCCTAGGCAGGCAGAAGTGAGCAGGCTGGTCTTCCTCAGATTCCCATACAGAGGAACAGAGGAGTTAGATGAATGTAGTATTTTAGAGGGAATTGGTTATTCTGAAAGCTTATGATAATTACGGCAATATAAGGAAATTAAAGTAGGAATCTTCTCTTCTGCTACTAACTGCCAGTGAAGAATGCATTATTATGTAATTATCTAAATGTTTGTATTGCTGATGAATACACTGGTGGCAGAATATGATCTTGTGCATCCATGAATTTGCCTTTAATTATAAACAGACGGAATGTATGAGCAATGTAATTTAACATTATTTTCTCTATAAAAATGTTCCATAAATGCTAATACTCTCATTGGCATCACATGCCTCGTCTAAATGAAAAACTGTCGTTTGTTGCAGTATCTCTTATCTACAAATGATAGTGGGAAATCTGTGAAAAGTAGTCTCTATATTTGCTAGTTTGTCCCATAATAATGTTAAATAACTTTTCTCCCCTCTGTAGAATCAATAAATTCTGATGATCACAGCACAGTTCACATTTGGGAAAAAAAAGAGGATGATTTAGTATTTTGTGATGCTACAATTTGCTTTTAGGTTGACATATTCTGTTCCAAACAATTTTAAGATGCTTGATATACTTCAAGGTACAAGGCAGCTCATGAATCTTAAAATATAGTGGGTCATTGTTTCAAACAGTTGTTTCATATAACCTTATTATGTGAGCTATAATATGGTAGAGATAAATTTGGAATCTGATACCTGATGAAAAGTAATCCCAACACAGAAAGAGTCAGATTTTTGTTACCTTACTTTAGGTTGAATATTCATAAATATATTAAATAACTTCAGCTACTGAAAGGAAGAAGAAGAAAAAATTTTAAGAGAAAAAGGGAAAAGCCAAGAAGACTATAACCAGATATAACTTGATTATAATACTGGTCCTGCAAGCATACTTGCCTTGTAAGAGATCTTTGCAGGTAATAAAAGGCAGAATATGTGTGGTGTAGGATTTTAAAGTGCATTACAATATTTATTTGTATTTTTCCCTTTAATTCAATTAATTAGGTCTCTGAGGCCATATTCTCTCTCACATGTGCAAATGCTTCTCATTATATTGACAGTGACTTTTGCCTATGATGANCTAAATGAAAAACTGTCGTTTGTTGCTATATCTCTTATCTACAAATGATAGTGGGACAATTTGTGAAAGTAATTGCAATTTTAACAATACACATATATGGAATTTTATGCCATTTTAAAAGCTATACCATAATCTGGAATCACTTAGAAAATATAGGAAGAGAAAGGATGTATTACACATACGATTTGCTCTGCAACTGATGCATGGGAGACCTATCTATCTATAGATATAGATACATATATATANTGTGATGCTACAATTTGCTTTTAGGTTGACATATTCTGTTCCAAACAATTTTAAGATGCTTGATATACTTCAAGGTACAAGGCAGCTCATGAATCTTAAAATATAGTGGGTCATTGTTTCAAACAGTTGTTTCATATAACCTTATTATGTGAGCTATAATATGGTAGAGATAAATTTGGAATCTGATACCTGATGAAAAGTAATCCCAACACAGAAAGAGTCAGATTTTTGTTACCTTACTTTAGGTTGAATATTCATAAATATATTAAATAACTTCAGCTACTGAAAGGAAGAAGAAGAAAAAATTTTAAGAGAAAAAGGGAAAAGCCAAGAAGACTATAACCAGATATAACTTGATTATAATACTGGTCCTGCAAGCATACTTGCCTTGTAAGAGATCTTTGCAGGTAATAAAAGGCAGAATATGTGTGGTGTAGGATTTTAAAGTGCATTACAATATTTATTTGTATTTTTCCCTTTAATTCAATTAATTAGGTCTCTGAGGCCATATTCTCTCTCACATGTGCAAATGCTTCTCATTATATTGACAGTGACTTTTGCCTATGATGAGCCTGTATGTTGAGACCTGCACTTCATTGTGAAACTAATTGATGAGATATTCTGAACTTCCCTATGAAGTAACAGGAGTTGCTGAACTTAATTTCTCTTCAGGCTATAAGAAAACAATTTAGATGCTCATCAGAAAGATGTGAAGAATTGTATTTGAAAGTGTTCAGGAAATGACACAAAAGAGGAAAGCTTAAGTGATCTTGAATGCACAGAATTTGAATGCACTTGAATGCACTTCTAAAACATTCTTTTTTTGACAATTACAGAATGAAAATTCTTTGGCATATACATTAAATATGAAAACATATGTATTCCCCTACACCCTGGTTGAAATACTGGAGAAGCTGAGAAGTCTTGGTGATAAATATAATCTATAAATGTGGTTTAATATTGTGTCTAATTTAATATATGTGGTTTAATATTGTTTAATATTGTGTCTAACTTTTTTGTATCTGGTTTATAAAAGATCTCAAATGAACTTAACCCCTGTTTTCCTAGGACAGAACTTCAGAGGTGACTGAGGCACCACTGTTGCCTCTAGACCTTGCAATGACAGGGCAACAGTGGGGATTGAGACCCCTAGGGAGCCATAACAGATGAGTGTTGTTCTGGCTTTTTTTCTTTTTTTTTTCTTTTTTTGAGCAACATGAGGTTGGAATGTGAAATTAGCTGTCTCATGCTCAGAGGGTGTGAGCAAAGTTAAGCACATTTTTCTGCCAGCTACAGAAGCAGTTAATGTTTGGGTCCCAACAGCATTGGAATTAGAATGAAACATGACATATAATCAGAATAAAGGAATGAGGTAGTGAGAAATTATGTGAAGCACTTCAAAAAGAAGAAAAAATTGAAGAGCAATCTAGTCTTGTGCAAAATTAGGTGTTTCCTAATTATTTGAAGGCTCTGTGTACGTCTTAGTTACTCCTCTTCCCAGCTGCATCAGATACAATATAAAGGCAGGTCTTTGCTTGCAAGGTCCTTTTCACCTTCTCTCTGCCTTTTCTGGCCTCTAAATAATATGAGTGAAATAGAGTGAACCTCTTATAAAGAGGTTTTACTAGCAATTTATAAATTTATGTTCTCTATCTGTTTTGCCTCTTACACCAGAAAAGCTCCACACACATTTTTTTTCAAATCTGCTTGTCTGTCATACATTTAATTATTTCTTAAGAACATCTTCCAGTGTTTGGGAATTTGGTATTTTCTTGTTTGTTTGTTTGTTTTTTTTTTCCTTTTAGCGTAATTCTTTTCAGATATGCATTCCAAGTCTTTGGGATATGTTGTTGCTCATCTTATTTTCACCTTTTGCTCTATTGCACCTCTGTGCACTGTTCTGTCTTTATTAGTACTCGGGTAGTGAGCTCTATAGGTCAGCAACCCCCTGGTGGTTTTTTATGTTTATCCAGTGCCTATCCCAGTTGGCCTCTGGTTCAAGATTGATTCTTAAGTAGTATGGTAATGCAAATTGTAACTTTGAATTGGGTATGAGTTGCTAACATTCGTATAGCTCATATGAGTTATATGAGTTGCAATAGATGTTATAAATAATAGCCTTAGTATCCTGCTTGAATTTGTGTCAACTAATATTCTCCTCACTAATCTATGAAAATACGGGCTGGGTGAAGCAAGAATAAGCCCAGTTGAGTGGCAGAGTTGGGCTAGAAAAGATGTAATGAATGAGTATTTTATGATTTTTTCCATTATTTTCATCAGAAGTTTGAACAGCAGAAATAGAGAATACCAATATTAGATGACACCAAATTTCATCTGACACCAATGGAGATTGTGGCAACTAGCAATTTGGAATGGAGGATAAGATTTTAAAGGAAATACATTTTTCCCAGTTGAAGTAATGACCAGAAATAAAATAGATTGAATAGAAACTAATGTAAAATACCACAATTGACTAGGAATAACAGAACACAGGGTGTGGAATGGATCACAGTTTTGTTTGCAGCTTGTATCACAAAACAAACACAAGGCACCATTGCCCCACACATGCAAGTAAGGCTGTCACTGGAACCTGTATTGAGAGCTCTCTCTGAGAGCAGTCAGTGTAAAGGTGTTCTCCTGATCTCTGAGACACCTTGCCAGCCCTGTTCTGTGCCAGGGAGGGACAAAGTGGGGTTGGCACAGTGGTTGCAGCTGCTCCCAGAGCCTCTTGAGGAATGGCCGTGGGCCTGTGTCCCTGTCATAAAGTGGGAGAGGGTGGTGGAAAATCAGCATCCTGGATTGTCTTGGAGGGCTGTACCAGCCCCTCCCGATGGGCTGTGGCATTTCTCATGGGAGGGAAGCTGTGCCAGGACACACAGAGGGTGTGCAAGGCCTGGATAGGAATGGGAAGCTGAGTTTTGTGTAATTATCAATGGCATCAGTGTTGATCCTCAACAGGGAGGATTATAGATACTATTAATTTATACATGTTTATAGGTATCATTCAGTTACTGTGAATAAAACCAGGCTGCAAATATATGACTAGGCACTTCCCTCCTGTTTTTTAATTTGTGGCAATCATTTCCTCCCTGTAATGTCCTTCTAGCCTTGAATGTGCTGTGAAAAATATTCTGTAAAGCTGTCTTTGTTCCAACAAGCTGTATGCATTGCTGTGTATACTCAGTGATAAGATTTCTGTGCTGTCCTGTACATCTCCTGTACAAAAGGAGATGGCAAAAGGCCCCACAATAATTTGCCAAACTTTCCTGGGACATGCATGCAGGTGTAATATGGAAATCGTACTTTCTGATGTGGACTGAGAATGATAGATGAGATGCCATGTTTCAGATAAAACACACATTTGTTAGTTTTTTTTGTAAGGCATAAGTAAGATTATTTTCTCTGAAGAGCCTGTTACAGAGCTGGAATTGTTAAAGCAGGTCATGTTGTAAGGAAAGCCCTGAAGTGGCCCTGGCAGCCAGGAGGGCCAAGCGTGTCCTGGGGACATCAAACCCAGCGTGGCCAGCCGGGCAAGGGAGGGGATTGTCCCGCTCTACTCTGCTCTGGGGCAGCCTCACCTCGAGTGCTGGGGGCAGTTTTGGGCACCACAACATAAAAAAGACATTCAGTTATTAAGGGGCATTGAAAAGAGGGCAACAAAGATGGTGAAGGGTTTGGAGGTGAAGCCATGTGAGGAGGGACTGAGGTCCCTTGGTCTGTTCAGCCTGGAGGAGACTGAGGGGAGATCTCACTGCAGTCACAACTTCATCGTGAGGGGAAGAGGAGGGGCAGGCACTGATCTCTGCTCTTGGTGACAGTGACAGGACCCGAGGGAATGGCCTGAAGTTGTGTCAGGGGAGGTTTAGGTTGGGTATCAGGAGAAGGTTCTTCCCCCAGAGGGTGGCTGGGCATGGAACAGTCTCCCCAGGGCAGTGGTCACAGCACCCTGACAGAGCTCAAGAAGTATTTGGACAATGCTCGCAAGCACAGGGGATGTGTGACACTTGGGGATGGTGCTGTGCAGGGCCAGGAATTGAAATTGGTGATCCTTGAAGGTCCCTTCCAGCTCAGTTTATTCTGTGTGATTCTGTGGTTCTGTGTGTGCTTAAACACCGGGCTGGGGTGTATTTTGTTCTTGGCCAGAAGGTGCTTTGCTGGCAGCTTTCCAACGTGGCAGGAGTGTTCTGCCTGCTCAGCATGCATTAAGGTGCCCCAACACAGAATTAGTGGGTGGTTTCCTCTTGGCCTTCTCTCACGAGTCTTGGTACATGTGAAAAATGAAGTGTGTGCATGGTGAGTGATGCCTTTTTGGGTTTTTTACATCTCCAGAAATTTGTTTTTTTGGGAACCAAATTCTTACACATTTTCTTTAGAGAACTGACCTAAGTGAGGAAAGGACATCCTAAATAAGCCTTGTCCAAACCAACTGTTTTGGTTAGCTATTTGAAGAGGAAAGGACAGATACATAGAACAGCAGCATGGAGTGCTGCTGTGAAAAGTAAGTTACTTGTGCAAAACCTTAGCAACTTCCTGCATCCAAAAAAAAAAGTAAATAAAAACTTGATGTATCAGTCTGTTTTAACTCCCTACAGAAGCACTCCAGTAAGAGAGGATAATTTGTATTTTTTCAAGTTCTTTTAGCAAATTAGGTACTATAATTTTTTGCAGCATCTCTGCTGCAAAAATTGTTTCATTATTCTACTGCGGAAACTTAAGTGTTTGGTATTTACTGTTTATCTGTTCTGACAGCAAAGTGTCAAGAATAGGTATATCTCTGTTCAAAATTCTGATTATCTTTTAGACTGCATTTTTCTTGTCAGTGGTGGAAGATATAGGCTGGATCTGGGGCTTCCAGTGCTTCAGTCATACTTACTGTGTATATATTAAGGAGTAAATTTGTAGTTACTTTTAAAAGTTCCTGGTTCTCTGTTTATTGATCAATGTTTTCTTCATTCTCATGGTCTTGAATTGCAGTTTCCCAGTAGTTTCTGTGCTTCCAGAGACCATCTTGGTGTTTGCATTATAGAAAAGAAAGAAAGAAGAAAAAAAAAAAGGTGGGAGGCTAGAAAAGAGGCTTTGTATTCCAGCATGCTTCTAAACCCCTTTCCTCCACCTTTCTCCATCACAAGAAGGTGGTGGTGGAGGGAGGAATGGAGGTGTAACACTGGTTTCTAACAGACACCAAATAGACTAGAAAAATGGCCATGAATAAAGTGTAGAAATTGTGTAATTACTTGAGGGAAAAAAATCACTTTCTTCCCAGATGTAAAGGCTTAACTGCGTTACAGTTTTGACTAAAAATCAATGTTGTCACTCATAAACCTTATGACATCTACTTTGTTATGAGTGGATGAAATATGTGGATAGAAGTAATATTACATTTTATTGTGTTGGCTTCCAGTGACAAGTACAACTATTTTGCCTTTATTGTAGCCATTTGTCTTGCAGGCTAACCTCTCTGATTTGTAAACAGAATATCCCCATGCATCCTTCAGTCACTAGGTGTTTTCCTGCTGTGTCATCCAGCAGGATTCTCTGAAAGCTCTTACAGACACCTCTCCCTTTGCTTTAGTTCCCATGGGGATGGGCAGCTGCCCAGTTTGTCACTGACCATTATTTTTGCCAACAGATCTCCCATTTCAGCAATTTTGCTTCAGATTAGTGTCTTGCCTAAGTTCAGTTCTACTGCCATGATCTCAGGATGACTTCTGTGAGTGAGAGTGTGTGTGGGGGTATATTTAGGAGGGGTCTCCAGGGGGAAATTTTGCTTGGGATGAGGTGTTTCTCCACAGAACACAGCGTGTAGAGGCCACACTTTCTGTTTTATTCAAGCATCTTCCACTGGGGCTCTGCAAAGCAGACTATACACAGGTTTTAACACATTAAAAAGTTGTGTATTGCTTAGCACACAAGATTCATTTGGCTGAGCAGAAGCACCACTGAAAAGGCACCAAAGAGTCTGGCCTGGCCTGGCAGATACTTTTAGGTGAGAAAGAATCCTCCCCAGTGGCTCCCAGAGGTGACTCCTTGAAGTGGCTGAGTTTCTGTCTTCCCCTGAGCATGGGTGACAGTGACTTGACCAGCTCCTGGCCAGTGCCAGCCTGCCTCCAGCAGGTTTTCTCCTGTGGGATTTTGCACCTTTCTCTGACAGAGGTTTCTCTTTTAAGTCCTTCAGCTACTAAATCGTCCCTGAGCAGACACTGTCCATCTGTGGTGGGGCTGCCCAGAGCCTTAAGGCAGAGGGGGCACAGAAGGGGGGTGTGAAAGGAACTAGTTCTCCACTGTTCTTTGGTTTGGTTTTGAGTGATTTCCAGAATCTTCTGTGTCACAGCAGGATCCTTCTGAAGCACAAATATGCAACTATGTCCAGAGACATTGCTGAATGTTGGTAAAAAAGGTCTGTGATACTCTTCCTGACCAGTGTGCTTCCCATTCTTATCCATAAGTTTCAGAATCTTAAGGAAGACTTAAAGAACATGCTGTACATAAGAGATCTTTTTTCTTGGCTCTTACAGTAAAAGTTTCTTCTAAATATGCTGCATGAAATGCTCAGGTCAGAGCTTGTTCCTAATTCTGATGAAAAAATATTTGTGCAGCACAACTTAGTCTTGTCCCAGAGAGACCCTGAATCCCATTCTTTCATTTTATTGCTTTCCTATTTTAATTCAGAACTCCAGGCAGAGTTTGAAGGGTGTGGATTTCAGCAATGTAAATATCTATCTATTATTTTTGTCTTTTTATTGTGTATAGCTTGCTGCTACTCAGAAAGTTGATACTCTGGTATTTTAATTTTTAATGATTGTTTGGGGTATTTTTCTGTCTGAGAAATGCAAATGTACTGACATGAAAGAAATTATTTTTAATTTTTAATTGCAGGAGAATCAAAATCACCATGAAATATATCCTGCCATCTTCTCTCTTATTGTAGGAGGTACTGGAAAGAGAACCTAGTGTGGCTCTTTGTGATGAAAATGAGTCATATAGAGTGAGAAAAAAATTGTTTTGTAAAACCAGTGTGGTTATGGGTTATTTTCATACAGCATTGCAACACATAATTGTAAAGAAGGTACCAGCAAAATTTCCCAATTTGTTGGGTTTTGTCTTATGGTAATGTTATTTCATTCTGCAGAAATTCCAAAGTAAATGAGTAGGCAAATGCTGCTTTATGAGATTGATTCTCACTCTGCCTTTGTAATAGCTGGTTTTAGTGAGTGTTGTTTTCATAATGGCTTAGAACACTTTCTCATTGAAATATTTGCATTAAATGCATTACCTATTCATTTTTTCTTTAATCATATGTAGCTTTGATATAACATTTAAACCGTGACTAACATTTTTTATTTACACTTAATGTTACTTTGGAATTGTTTAAATCAGTATTTTAAATTGAACAAGGCCTTAGAGCCACTCTGGAGGGCTGTGTCATTAACCCATAATTGTATATTGCATGAAGTACTTTGTTTTCATTACTTTGGAAAAAGAAGTAATGACCTTGCAATTGACTCTTCTATTTAACATTTTCATCTGGGCTTTAACACCATTAGAAGTAACTGCTTGCATTGACCAGAGAAGGAGCCAAAGAAGCAATGTACTGCAGTCAACCTAATTCAGTTTCAGGCTAACAAAGTTAATATTAATTGGTGATTTACCAAGTCAAGGGCCTCAGTTAAATAAAAGTCAAGAATTTCAATCTGCTTTTTCTTTTTGTCAATTGCCAGCCCTGAGTTTTAAAATCCACTGTGCAGAACTTAGGTTTTCCCATGAGGATACCTAACAATTGAGTAGCCAGTAGGTCTGTGCTGTCTGGCACGTTAGCCTAAACTGTTTAAGGTGAGTAATGAGTACAGAAAGTTCTTGTTGTTAGAAAGACCCATTTCATGCAGAAGTTACCTGGGAAATATCCTAAAAATATATATTTTTTCCCTGTTTGTCTGGAGCGCATTTCTCTCCAAACCAAAGCTGTCAGTACTAAATAATCATCAGGCCCTACAGTGTTTACTCATGTTGATAGGCAGCTCTAACAGCCAGGAGTTCCTCCCATTCGTCTGTTCCCAGTATCATCAGACACAAGGAAGGCAGAGCAGACTGTCCAAACTGGCTCTCATTTCAAGAAGGCTGGGGCACATAAAAGCAATAAGTAATAATGACTTAGCTGGGGGACTGAGCGTTCTGAACCACATGAAAAATGTGCTTTGCTTAAAACCACGAAACTTGGCAGGTAGGTTTAGGATTTGCTAAGGCACAGAACAAAAGCAAATATGGTGCTTTCTGATTGCCCACTGTAGAAAACTGAGCTCTCCAGCAGGAACTTTTGATTCCAATTTTCCACAGGTTCTTAAACATGGTAGGAAGAAAGTTTTAGCAATGTTATACAGATGGCAAATGTTAGCATTTGTTTGCCTTTTTTTTCCTTCTTCTAAAGAGTAAAGCAGAATGTATTTGTCCTAGTCTCAGTTTCTAGAAAATAAAGTGGCTAAAATGGCTATTTTTTACATCTTACGGTCTTAGAAAGAAGGAAAAAAAGATAAAATATTTGTGGAGATGAAGGGGCAAAGGGGCAGAGGTATTTTTGGAAGACCTTCAAGATTCAGCTTGAATAACTGTTCTACAGGTATATCTTCCAGGAAGAACAGCACCTGAAAAATCTATAGACTTCTTTGTTATTTTTCTGTATTAAAAGCATATATACATGCTTTTAATCAAAATGATCAGGAGATGGGGTAGGAGTAAGTCCCAACGCTGATTGTTAATGAAAAATAAGCTCAGTAACCACTGTGTCGTACAGTGAAAACCTTTGTAAACACTTGGTGTTTATTTGCATTAGTGAAGTGAAGGATAACTTTCAGATCTTGACTGGAGAAATCTAAGCCAAGTTGCTTTCCTTTGAGGAGGCTCATGGCACAGCTTGCTTCCCCAGGTCTGGTCTCGCTTTTCTCAATCATCCTGAGAAACTTCAGGAAGGGCAGGCTGTCAGCTGGGCTTGGGTAGGAGGGTAAGAACAAGTACTGGCTTCTGCCTTCTGAACTGGTTTAGAAGAGAAAGTACATGAACATTTCTTTGTATCCTTTCAGTAATTTGAAATAGGCTTGTGCCTGTGCAGTGAGCTAGAGCAAATTTGGGTCATCAATATTCCAGGTACAAGGAGAGGATACTTCCATTTTGCACATCTTTAGAAACAGCATGTTGCCTTGCTCCCTGTTGTTCATATTTTTAACTGTTAATTAAATTCACTGACATTGCAGCTGTTTAGATTATTAATAGTATCCCTTATATTTGAAAATAATTAGATTGCTAATATTTTTATGATCTCACTAAATACTTTTAAAAATGGACTAAAATATGTTCTGTTTAAACACCAAGGTGGCATAGTCAAGTCATGAATGTTTACTGTAATTAAAACATGTCCATTATGGTTAAAATTGGTTTGAATTTTCAAATAATGTAAGGTTTAAAGGATTTCAGACTCAGGGATTTTTGTTCTTGATGTTCCACGTAGTTCCATGATGACCAATTCATAGAGATCCCCAAATGTCATTAACAGTCCAAGGGCAGGAGCTTTGAAAGTTTGTTTGGCTCAGTGATTGTACACAAATATATCATCATGGAATTGAATGGAGAATATATTGAGGAAGTGCTTGCCAGCCTGAACACAGGAAGACAATCATATGATTAGGGAGTATTTAGGAATTTCTGTCTTGTCTGACAGATTATGAAACTGCTATTTTGAAAAGTCTTTTAAAAATATTTGTAGTGGTGCTTGCAATTGCATAATTTCTTTGACGGGAAGGGTTTGTTTAACGTATTGCTTCTGACAAATATTTTTTTTTCTTTATTTGTAAGTAGCCTTCTTCTCCAGCACTGTCTCCTAATAAGCTGCTTCTGTGGTGCCTCAGACTAATGTTTAGGTTGTTCCATTTGAATGGCAAAGAAAACTGGTATTGTCATAAGCATTATGCATTAAGCAAATGGATGAGATTGACATAGCTGCTATGTGTACACAATTTTCTTTCCTGTCTCTTTATGTCTTTCCTAATAACAAATGTAGAAATGCTGTTACTAGTCTGCTAATCTAGCACAGAATGCTTATAAAAAGATTTTAAAAATAACTTAGTAATTTAATACACTTATTCAAGCTTGAAAAATTGAATTTCACAGTTCTGAATAAATTCTAATATTTGGCTAAGGCCAGGTTTTGGAATCAGTTAATAGCAACTTTATATGTCTATTTTTGGGAGAAGTAGTAGATAATTGTCATGTAATTACAGAGATAAGAGCACTCATACCTGTCTCACTTCACAGAGGCTGACTCTTGTGATTCTCACAATGCTTGAAACAAGATTGTGTCAGTCTGGCCAGCAAGATACCTTTGAAGCAAGACATCATCAGGATGTTGAGACTACTTTTAAGGAGAGTTCTGAGTCTTCCTCCAGCAATTACATAGAGGCAAACAAGTGCAGTACTCTCTGTTATTAGGGTATTGTGTTTCTTGTCTCTGAGAGTTTTACTCAGTACTTGAAGAGGAGCTGACCTGAGCGTAAGAGCTGTGCAGACTTTCAGCTCTAAAAACAAAAGAGGAATTGTTTGTACCAACAGCTGGACATCTGTAGATTGTGTGCTGGGAAACAATGGTGCTTTTTCATGATACTATCTTCTTTTTATTGCTGTTTTGCACATCACCTCACCTCTGCAACTCAATAAATGCTCCTAAGATTAAGCTAAGAAAAGTTAGGCTGAAGCTAATAGTGAAATAAAACATTTAGCTTGGGAGGAAAAGCCTGGCATGTTATTCTAAGATGATCATTTCTTTGACTAACTTTATGTGAATAGCAATTAGCTTTGTGTTAGTATTCAAATACTGATTGTTTACTTGCAGTTACTACTGGAAAAGATCCAAAGGAGAAATCATAATGCAGAAAAAGAAAAAAGCCATGAGCTGACCATAATGACTATATTACTTTATGTAATGAATTTTCAATATATAGAACTACCAGCATTGTATAAATGAGCATCATCTGATGTAAAGACCATAAACTCTGCAGAACAAGCTATAGAGTAACTTCTTAAATAATTTAATGAACCTTATGTAAACAAGCTGCAGTGAGCAAGGCCCTAATGGCTCTACAAAAAGGAGGTTTTGAGTAAAATTCTATGGAATGTGAAAACTGGCTTTCTGTGTGGATTTAGAGAACTGCCTCATCTTTAATCTGAAACTTTAGGTAACACTGTATTTCAGTTACTTTATATGAATGTTACTGTGTTTCTGTAATATGCTAAGATGTTACATAAAAGTAAATATATATTAAAAAAAAAAAGTTAATTAGTCTCTTGACGTAAAGGAAAAAAACTCTGTAGTTTACCATATCTGTAGAATTATATAAATTACCTTTGTGATGAGAAGAAACAACTAATATTAAAATAACAGATCTCTCTTTAGCCTATTTATATGAAAATATTTTTTTGTGTATATACACTGATTCTGAAAGTCCTGAGAAAGAAAAAAATCTTGATTCTGGAGTCACAGGTAGGCTTCTCTAAATAAAGGTACTTTAATGGTTTAAACAGACAGTTTTAATAGAGAAAGATATTCCTGTAATTTAATATCCTTGCTCCTGTGCATTTTTGTTCTGTCAGATTCTAGTTAACTGAAAGAGTTACCAAATTCACAGTGCTGAAAATCCAATTTACTGCTCTTTGCTTAGGAAGGTCAAACACCCATACCACCAAAACACAAATGAGAAACTCATCTTTCTACATCTCCTACATTTCAGTGCTATAACATCAGTTTATCACTTGTATTGTTTATAATAAAAAATAATTTTGTTTTCTTAGATCTAACATTCGCACAAACTGTGTCACAGGATCAAACTGGTTTTTAATTTCTGATTTTATTATTGTCTGTTTTATTTTGGGGGCTGTTTTCATGTGTATGTTTCTAAATTACATCTGAAAAGCTTAAGAGCTCTGTTAAAGTAGAGAAATGAAGCACTTAAAAGTTGTGAAATTTCAGAATCAGAGCTGCTTGTATAATGTACATTTTGTCTTCTCTATGCTTATTCACAATGGCACAGTTTTTAATTAGAGAATCACTTACTGGTTTTTTTTTCCCCCTTGGAGTTAAACTTCATTCCATCCATGGGATGGATAATGTTTACTTGATGGTTGCTGCCTTCATCATTTTCACACTCACTGTTCTGTGTGTAGCCATAGGCTTTATTTACTGCATCCTAATCAAAACATGCTCTGATGGCAACATTTTTAATTTCCCTTGGCATTTTGTATGGGTTTTACCACTTTATATTTGAGTAGTTCCCAAATACTATTAGTCATCATCTTTACAGTCCCCAGTTTTCATTGTGGAGGTAGTATTTCAGGTGAGAAACTGAAGTACTAAAAAGCAAATACAAAATGTGTTTGCTGAGTCTGGGTTCTATGGCTGTCATGCGTTGTGCCTGATAGTTCAGAGGATTTTTTATGACACAGCACTTTATTTGTTCCAGACAGAAATCCTCTTTGATTCTAACGGAAGCAATGAGTTTTCAACACTTCTTCAAATTCAGTACCCAGAAGATCAAGAGCACATAATAGTAATCCTCAGGGGGCTGGTTTAAATAATATAATGTGCAGGAAGTGAAGAGATAGAAGCCAAACCCTTGTGGCAGCACTGTCTGTAGAATTATTGTTTCATTTCACATTTGCCACGTGGTTTTCACTCTCAGCAACAGTTCAGGCAAGGGCAATATGGAAAACAGCTTTGGTGTGTAACCTGAGTTTTGTGTTCAGCCGGATGCCAAGAGATCTGTTCTGTTCACTGATTGGAGAAATGGCATGGGGTAAAAAATAAATTCAGTTTAGGGTTGTATCATGATGCATGACTGCTCTGACAGCTTGCAGCAGTAAACCTTCTCTGAGTGCAGAGTGGGAAAAAAAATCACACAAGGAGGAGAGCTAAAGCCTGACAAGTCTTACTAAAGTCTCCTCATCTGAAAGTGGGAAGAAGAAAGTGGGACTCAGTGTGAGGGAAAGCAGACTCGCAGTAGTTAAGCAGAGGAGTTACATGAGATTGAAGATAATGGAGCGATCTCTGATTGTTTGTACCCATCAGCAGTTCAGTCCCATCTTCCAGAGGCTCCCCAGTCTACTGACTCTTTTCTGTTCTCTCCAAAGTAACAGTCAGTTCTTTCCTCTTGTTCCAAATTTCATCTATGTTCCTTAACCACATCTCATTTCCCCGCTGTCTTTGTCTACTCGGCCAGTTGAAATAGAACATCCTTCTCAGTTCAGCCTGGGTGTGGGAAAATGGGTGGAAGCACACTTTCTGCTCACAGCTTTCCTCCTGGTTCTAGTCTGGCTCAGAGCTGCCAGGAAGGACACAAAAATGCCAAGAAAAGCCTTGTTAAGCTTATGGAGTCTTGGGCCAATAAGTTTCTTTATGTTACTGGATGGTAGGGTGTTAATGAGGTTTCGAGAAGTTTAGCTGTTTGTCTTGTCTTAAAAATGTGAGAAGCCTTTAAAATTTTTAATTTTGAACCGCTGTTTTAGAAATTTGAACAATTTTCATAGGTATGTGAAAAGCCACATATGCTATACAAAGGTGTGCAACTCTCTTCTGCCTAATCTCCCTGCTGCAGGTCACTGAAATACCAGAGCAGTTTGCCAGACACTTTTTAACACGTGCCAGATATTTCTCAAGACCAGCAAAGCTGCTTGGCAGAAATATTACCCTTTCATTCTGCCCTGTTCAAAGGAAGTCCTATACTGTAAAAAAACCAAACAAAACCATAAAACCCCACATATTCTCCACCTGGGATGTCAAAGATAGTAAAAAAAAATTATTAGCTTAGTTAAAGGCAGTTAAGAATGGGTTAAGATGTAAAATGTCAAAAAGTCTTTAAAAAATAGCCATTTCTCTCTATATATAGTACTAATGAGGTTTTTATCTAAGATTATGTTAACCATATATGGTGTAATAACACATGGGATACTGAGGCATTACAAGACATGGAAGATTTTTTATTAGTAAAATACGTACTTTCCCCTTGAAAAATAAAAACTCAAAACCATAGCTCCAATGGGTGCAATAGTGTTTCCATGCAGCTTTATAGTAGTGCTTTTCTTGCTGTAACTCATTCTTAAAATAAATTCACCATATCAGGGTGCCTGGAGTTGGTAAAGGCTGAAGCGGAAAGGAAAAATGTGTCCTTATACATCAAATCCAAGGAGTGCAGGAAATACAAATAGAAAGTTTGTTCTAATTGGTCTCTCTCTATACTTTTAATATTGCAATGAACATAGTACATTGCAAATGATTTCAGGTTTGGGTTTTGGTTTGAGGTTTGGTGGTTTATTGTTTTTTTTGGTTTTTTTTTTTTTTTGTAAAGAATTTTAAACAAAATTGTAGAGTACACGTCAGGCCTCCTTCTCTGTCCCATTGTACATTGTAGTTAAGGTGGTGCACAACCATTTTAACAGGGTGGCAAAGCATATTCCTCTTTTTTTTCTGCTTCTGTTTAAGCTAAAGAACTGACATCAGTTGTTTTTCCTTCATTTTCTTGCTTTGTTTTTAGTACCTGTAAAGCATATTTTGTATTATTAAAATGTTTTTAATTATACCTTGAAATGCTTTAAGATTTAAAAGATTAGTTTTATATCAACCAAAGCACATTTGGATTAAGATTTAGTAGGGATTCAGTAATCTCACCCTTTTGTTTTGAATTTATCTAATTTTTAGGAGTTGACTGCCTTGGAATTAGAAGAAAAATATAGAAGACTAGAGCACAAACCCTAAGGGTTCAGCTGACCTGACATCTGGGTTTCAGTTTTATGAAATCTTTATGTTTTGAAATGTAAACTTCAGCTGAGATAGCTTAGCTTTTAACTGCAGCCATTATCCCATAGCTAAGGAATCCATTTCCAGATTATTGAAAGTTTATCTGTAAAGAGCTAATATGTTCTCTAGTTAGGAAATGAAGAAAAAAGGGTGAAAACAGTTCCATAGCAGCAGATTTTCTCTTGCAGCTGGCCAAAACACAATCTAACTAATGATCTGAGGAAAACAGTCTTTCCCTTTTTTTTGTTTCCCATGTAGTTCATTGGCAAGCTTCCTGCAGTAGCTGCTTTGACAGATATAAAATTGCCTCTGTCTTTATTGCATGATCTGGCCACTGCCAGATTTCCTGGCTTTTCTTGTTCCACTGGACACCATGGTGCTTTACTGAGATCTGAGGAGGTAAAATTCAATGAAGTGGACATACCTGAAGTTAGGTATGAATATTGCCAAATATTCATGAATATTGCCAAATATTCAAATATTCAATATTCAAATATTGGCAATATGAATATTGCCAAATATTGCCAAATATTCACTAGGCAGTAAGCAGTAAAGTTCTCAGATTATTTTCAATTTATTCCTTTTAAATAATTTGTATTTCTGTCTTCTCTATAATAATTGTGGTTGTCAGGGAGTGATCTCTACATGTCCTTTGCACATCGTGCTTTGCCATACGTGAACATTGGACTTCTAATAGGATGCAGGAAGCTACGAAGCTTCCTTTTGTTGATGTTCCCTATCAAAATGCAACTTTTATTGAGACTCTTATGAAAAAGGGGCAGGTTCCCAGCTGAAAACTAAAACTGCTGTACCCTCTCTGGTGTAGGGATAAGAGAGAGAAAGGCAGGTTGTGGTCTTTCTCAGCTGCAGTGTGAAAGATGGAATGCAGCTGGTTTCTGGTGGGCTTCTAAATGAATATAGGGCAGAGTTAGGAGCTCAGCTAATTAGGTGGCAGCTCCACACTGCTTGCTACTTGTAACCATCATTAAAATGCTTGCACACAAGTCATCTGGCTGGACTGCCTCACTTAGCTAACCAACAGCTTGTTTATGAGGATAGAAAATTATAAGAGGAATGGACAATTGGCAAA
>VXAX01003853.1:1177808-1192816 GCA_013399835.1 Leptocoma aspasia
AAAAAAAAAAGGGCAGGAAAGTTGTGTCTGTAGTGCAGTGTTGAAAAAATGGACAAAAGGGCTCCATACCCAGAAAAACTATACCACTTATTCTTATGGAATTGATAGTTATGGAAATCTAAGAACAGGACGTTCTTCCAGATAGTTAAAGTGAGTATTTGTACTGGTTTAGCACCTGAAATAATAGAGAATGGCTTTGCAAAAACTGTGGTGGCAAACTCATTTTTTTCCAGGTACAAAAGACATTTTCTTTTTTGTTTTATTGTTGTTCTTTTTTTTTCTTGTTGTTGTTATTCATTTGGTTTTTTTTCTTTTTCAGTAGCTGTTTGCTTGTGATAACAGCTCTCTACTGCTGCAAACCGTGTCAGTGTGTGCATATATCTTTTCTGTGCTTATGGAGAATTCAACCATCATCTTAAAAAACAACTGTTTGTTTCTGCTAGTAAAAAAACTGGAGATGGACCAGAAGGTGCAGTAACAAAGGGAGTAGAAGGATTGGGATGCCAGCTGAAATACTGTTGAGGTAGACTGGGTCTGGGATTTAGGGAGGAATTGTTGCCTCAGATGTAGGAAATCTGAGCTGATAGCTCAGCAGATTGTGGCACAAAGATGTGAAGGCATCTCTTACCAGCATAATGAAGAGATGGGAAGGTGGGTGGGGGAGAGGAGTTGAAGGAATGTGTGTTGTGTGAGAAACTGATCCACAGAGAGGAAATCACCACTGTAAGTCAGTGTCACAGCACCCAAGGGAGCACCTACCTAAGTCTGGTGGGAAGTCTGTGAGAGTAAGCTTTACTTTCAGAGCTAATGAAGATGGGGAAATGCTTTGGAGTGATCAGCTTGGATCTAGAGAATATACTGGGAGATTGCTCCATGGTCAACAAAGTACTAAAATTCATGTTCTCTACTGGTGCATCTTCTAGAGCAGCCTCTTTTTATGACTCCCTCCACTTCTCTTACAAACTGAAGTCTGCTTTTTAGGGATATTCTTTTGTTATCAGTGGCTTAATTCAGAGCTCATACTAATACCAGCTGGAGCATGAATTGTTTTCCAGAAAACTTACATTTCTCTTAAAACTGCTTTTCAGTACTGACGTTCAAAATTGCTATATGTTCATATAAATTTTACTATTTGCTAAATTATTTATTTATGGTTTTTAAAATATTTTAGTTTCCATGAAACTGTTTTGTCCTTTGTAAGAGCTTTTTCTCTCCCTTCACCCTGCTGATGTGCCTTCCAGATGTGATTTCCATGTCCCTCTCAGCTGCAAGCTGTCATCATCTCTTGATGTTCCTTATTTGAGGCCCATTCAAGCACATTCAGGTGAAATGGAAGGTACCAGCCATGGCAGTCATACTTTGTTGCATTCTCATGCTGAATTCTGCTCGTGGTAAAGAATGAGTGAGTAGGCCAATACAGCAGTTTAAGACTAATTCACTAAGAGCTCTACATGAAAGGGCCAAACTTCTCATTTGAGAATTCAAGATGTCCACTGAAACAAAAAGACTACTCTAAAAAAATGCAAAAAGAGATAGATATAGAACACATTTAAAAAAAAATAAAGCTTTTCAGGTCATGATCACTCTTGAATAATAGTTTTTATTATATCTTACGTAAAATTAGAAAGAATAGTACAATACAAATTAAATTATTCAATTGTAGTTAAAAGTTGAGATTCATTTGCAGCATCATATTGGCTTGAGATACTGTTGTTGGAACTCAGTTTTTATTTTTCTCTTTTAAGTGGGTTTAATGAAAGATTGACTCAATTTTTTAAGAACTTGACATCAAGAGAAATACCCACTTTTCAGCTTGTTGATTAATTAATTAATATTCAATAGCTTATGCTCTGCTCAATTGTCACTCTGTTCAAAACCTTACAAAGATACTATAGCAGATAATATGTGAATAGGTTGTGTTAAATAGTGATCAGCATGGGTTCTTGTTTTCACTTCTGTGACCTTTATCAAGTCTGTGTATTTTCTCTGGGTGTTTAGTATTTGTGGAGGGTTTAGCAGGTTTGTGGGTACAGTAAGATTTGTGATTTTTCTGCCACTATCTCAGAAATGACTCAGTGATTGTGACCAGATTTTTTTTAAGACTAAAAATATGTAAGAAGTACTAACTCATAATTCTAAGAAAAATACAATACTCGGGATACTCACCGTAATTCTGAATTGTGAGACCTCATAAAAATATCAGAGAGTGTAAGGCTATTATACCCTTTAGAGAGTGTCCAATAATCCTGAGATTGCAGAGCTGCTTTCTTCTGCAACCTCAATATCTATTGGGTATTTTCTGAAAACAGCCCATTTAATTTAGCTGTTTACAAGGCACATTATATATTATTAACCTTGAATATTATCATATTGATTTATTATGTTAGTTTTCCCTTAAACAAAAATCAAACAGAAATAAATTGAGAGTGTGCCCCCCCAGTCTTTTAACAATAGACTTTTTTTTTTTTAATTAGACTCTTTTTGAACTGTGGGATTTGTAAATTTAGGTTTTTTGGAGTTTACAATATTAAACAGTGCAATAAACCTTTGAGATGCACAGAGGGGTTTTGTGCATGGAAATTACCTAATATGGAGTTATGTGAACTAATTATAGTTTCATATTAACAAGTGTTCATAAATTACATCTATAATATAAGTCATCTGCAAACTGAAGACGAGGTGAAGTTTGAATGAAGAAGGGATGGTCAGCTTGGAGATAAAGAAATGTGTTTACTACAGCGACGTCATGTGGCAGAGTGTGCAGCTGGTACATAATCTGAATATCAAGTTTAGGAAGGTGTCAGACTGTATTGTCACTGAGTGACCCGGAAACCAGATCATACCTGACCTAGCACAGCCATAGGGTTCTGAAAAACACCTGCCATATTCTGCTTGTGAGCTCTTGTTCTTATGGGAAGAAGTAGCTCTGGGTCTTAGGAGTATTTTGATGTGCTGATTAAAGAGCTGTGATAGTTGATAACGATAACATTAAAGTGATGTATCTGCAAATGTAGTTGCTGGGATCTGAAAAACCCTCTGGCATCTCATATTTGATAAGTTTAAAACTGAACCCCTGCTATTCTTGATTATGCTCGCAAGAACAACACAGTTAGAATGAGTTTAGGGATCATACTCCCCCAATATACTTTTGGTAGAATAACATGAGATGTAAATGCTCACCAGCACAACCTTCAGAAGAGAAATAAAATCCCTATACAGAACACAAACCCTCATATGTGTTGTCAGAGTGACTGTGAGATTACATGTGTTGCTGTTTTGACCTGTAACAAGCCCTGAGACTATGACAAACTCACTTATAATATGCCTCAAAATGTAATCACAATAAATGTGACAGATTATTTATTACAGAGCTTTTTCCCACTAACTCTCATGTAACCATAGAAGAGTATATGCATATGTCACTTTTAAGCACTGACATGTAAGCACCCCAAGGAAAACAAGCAGAAAGTATTTGTGTGTCACAGCAATAATCACTGCTTTTAAAGGTACATGAGGCCACAAGACAATATTTTATGTTTCATAGGTGTAACAGCAATTTTTACTCTTCTCCTACAAACAAGGCCTGTCTGTATCTGAGCTCTGTTTCCACCAAAATATCCCCTGACAGCAGCAACAGATGAGAGTTGAGATGTTCACTTCATGAGCATCATTAAAGGAATAGTTTGTTACTAGTCTGAAATAACTTTATTAAGAGTTCTAGATAGCCCTCTATGTCTTTAATTGAGACAGAATTCAGTGTCCTTGATCAAATGTTTTTTATTCCAAGTGGCTGTGCCAGTCCTACTAAATTAGCTTCCCATTAAAAATTTGGGGTTTGCAAATGAAACTCAACAAGTGGTAAACCAATAGGAATCTTACTGAAAAAAAATTCAGTTGCCAAGGTGAGCAGCTCGGGTGCTGACCCAATCCACAGCAGAGCACCCTGGTGGCTGCCCCACCTCCGGAGGTGCCCTGGCATAATCATTACAGGGCTCTGCAAATGGAAGTCAGGGATTACCAGGACAATGCTTCATCTAGCTTGGAGGTGTCATCGAGGTTAGGTCAGTCTATCCTGTGCCCAAACTGCTTCCATAAAGGAAAAAAAGAGGGGAATTGCCATTGGAAACTCACTTCTGACAGGGAAGAGAAGGCCCAAAATGGAGATGCTGCCTACTTTGTGGGGAAGTGTGTTGCCTCTCTAGGGCCTGGGGTACACATGAGAAGAAGAATGCTTCCTACCCTGGAACAGCCCTCAGATTACTATCCATTATTGATGTTTCAGGCAGGCAGTGATAAAACTGCAACTAAAAGTCCAAGGGCAATCAAGAGACACTTCAGGTCTTTGAGATGACTGAGTAGGGGATCGGGGCACAAGAAATGTTTTCCTCCATCCTTTCAGGCAGAGGGAATGAGGGAAGAAACAGCAGATCAATACCTGGCTCCAAGCCAGGTGTCACCAGCAGAATTCTGGATTTTTGATCGTGTGTCAGTTTACACAGCACTGAGCCTGCTGGCAACACCTGTCTCAAATGGGAAAAAGGATCTTTGTGCAGAAGTTAGCAGGACTCAATGAAAGAGCTTTAAATGGGTTTTGAATGGGGAAAAGGATAAACCAGGCTCACTAGAGAATAGCCTGGGAGCAGTACAACAATGTTTGCAGTGTACAAGTGAGGTGCTTTGATCTGCCATCTCTGTGGAGGTAGAGGATAGAGAGTCATCCAACAGCAGAGATGGAAGGGTTACTGATGTGTTAGAAACTGGAAAAGCCCAAAATGATCACATGGGAATTAAAGCTTCTCCCCCACAAAAGGGGGATATTTGTCAGAGTCTGCTATTCTAAGAGGAGCTAAGTTGGTTTAAATAATTTAAATTCAACCCAGCTGTAATACCTGAGATTATTCACTAAAGTTTTTTAGGGTAGAAGGAAAACAAAGCAATGTGATTATCACTCTGTAATGAGAGCTAAAATGGCAAAAAAGCTTCTCTCACCGTGTCTTATGGTCTGATGAGCTGGAGTAGGAAGAATTGTCTTTGTAGTACTGTCTTTGTATTACACTTAGGAGTCTAGGCTATATAAAAGATATCAGTAATAATCATTACAATGCTGGCTAGCATTTCATGAGCAGGAGATCACAAATTTGAAAAGAAACCATTCTTATCCCTACTAAGATGTCTCTGTGAATATTATGGAATAAAAGCAAAGTACTTGGTATTATTTCAGTAATATTTGAAAAAAAGCAGTAAGTTACATGATTCTGCAGCCAAATAAACCTGTGTGTGCCAAACAAGCTATACACTAAGATAAACACTCTTTATAGAAAAGCTATGACAAAACCACTTCACTATTTCAGGTGAATTTTTGCAACCCAAGTTCAGTTGGTGTCAGGTTTAAAGGCTTTTTGCAAACCGAGCCTGAAGAGGACAAAAATTAAATGCATCAATGTTATGACTCTTTACAACACACAAGAATATCCTGAACATCCAGTCTTTATCTTGTAATAGTTAACAACTTTCTCTACAATTGAAATAAGTGTCTTCTATTGTAACCAGTAGAGGCCTTTTTCATGTTGACTAAAGCAGTTGAATTCCAAAATTGAATTACTTAATTGTAAAAGTTTTACAGTTGAATAATATTAAGGATTTATCCACTATATTAGACATTCTTGCAGGTTTTAAAATATTTTTACAGCATTTGGATAATTTTTTATTATGTAAACTTTCTGGAAGTTGTATAATTTTAAAATATTCTTTTTTTTTAATCCACATTTCAAGTTTTTATTGAATTTTTTTCTTGCATTTTAATTGAATCTACAGTACTCTCAGTAAGCAGCATTGGCTGGATGTTTGAGCTCTCAGTTTGAGTTTTCTCTGTTTTCATTATGTCAAAGTGATTTCCATTTCACAGGACTTTGCTTCCTCTCTCCATGTGTGAAAATTTTAAGTGAACCATTTTGACAGAAATACTCTGTAAGTAAAAATAAAAACATGACCCAGGCAAGGACTCATGGCCCAACAACCTTTATTTAGCCTGGACATAAGATTTTTATCAGTTGTTGTCATTTCAAACCATGACAGTCGTACTTTGCAGAAAAGAGCTTGATAATAGAATGTGATAAGCTTGATGCTAAGAAATCCATATTGAGTGGAAAATACTGTTGAAAATTAATTTCTAACATCAATCTCTTCAAGCCCATGTTATATAAACTTCTTTCCTATTTCTTGAAATCTATACAAATTCATGTTATATTCTGGTAAAAAGCTAATAGCTTAATAAGGATACACTTGCACTTGCTCTCCTAATTTAGTTTTGCGGTTTTTTTTTTATTTTTTCCTCTGTGTACTGTTTTCCAAGTCTAGAATCAGAATAATTTAGGTTGGAAATTTCCTCTGAAGGTCAGCCTGTCCAACCTCCTGCTCACAGCAGGGCCCACCTCAAAGTGAGGTCTAACTTCAAAGTTGGATCATGCTGCTTGGGGTTATAGCCATCAAAGTTTTGAATATACAAAGGAATTTTAATGGAATTTTCTTCTTTACTTTCCAAGGATGAGTTTTGCTTTAGTGCATACTTTTTATTGTTCATTGTAATTTTTTTGTGGAAATTTTTCTGAGTTTTTGGATAGATAGTTTCTTAGGATAGCCAAGACTGCAAGAAGGTATAATTTTTTTTATTCCATAGTTCATAGTGAAATCACCCTAGGCAAAGGTTTGATTAGATTTAATTTGGTGACTGCAAGTGAAACAAAAACGCAGAAGTAATGAGCTCCAGTTGATGCAATTGTGGTCAGTTTTTATATAAAAGCTAAAAGTGGAATTATCTCTGCTTCAACATGTTGGACAGTATAATTTTCGCAGTCAGCTAAAATAGCAGCAAAAGGCCTTAACTTGTAGTTAAAAGTTTCACGGAAAATGCATTTACTGATTTATAATTTGTTTAATTCCATGAACAATTAATAAAATGCTGAGACTGAATAAAATTAATGTATCTGCTGAATATCAGCTGTGTTTTAAAGCAGAGGATGTGCTAATTTAATATCAAAACCAGTAACAAAAAAAATTTAGTTTTGCCTTCCTATTTTTTTAAACCACAGCAACTGAGCAGCAGGTAGTTTAATGACAAATATAGGTCTTAATTTAGCTCAGTTATCACCATACACTATTTATTAATTTATTGAAGAAAATACATAACATATTTCAACATTTTAACTTAATTTCCCAATATATATCACTGGCCTCTTAAAAGATGTTCTATTTTTGTCTAATTATCTTTTGAAATGTTTGTTTCTAATTGCAGTGATACATGTTGTCTCCTACACTTAGTTTTATCAGTTAAAAAAACCTACTAGAAAAACATTTGATACTTAGCAAGAAGGACAAAGGATTTTTATGTCTTCACTATGTCATGACTGGCTTTAATACTGGGATTTCTCAGACTCCAGCAGGTTTTGCTGCCAAGATATCTTTTATTCAAAATACAGATAGCTCATGACCTTGTACTTTCACTGCAGTGTCTGAGCATGTATTTTCATTAAGCCACAAAACTATATGCTAAACTCGTGGATTTAGAATAAATTCTAAAGATTCTTTCTTGACATCTTCACAACCTTGAATAGATTTATTCTGTGTATCTGATACACTTCCTCCTGTTGTATTTTTGTTGCTATTCATACTAAAAGTCTGGGTAAAATTACATTGTCCATAACATTGACTGCTCTCAAAATTGTTTTTAGGAATTCTTTGTAGCGAGTTTTCTTATATTTTTTTTTAATCTGCCTTTTATCTCTGTGTTGAAGTCTAAGATTATTAAATTGGTTGATGAATCCATATAATAGTAACAAAAACTGGAGTGGTAAATAGAATTTATTTTAACTTTTAGCAAGGTTTTTGGCATAGATTCCTCTGTAAAAATAGACTGGTGATATAGGGGCTGGAAAAATTGACTAGAGGGTGAGTGGGAAACTGATATGGCTAGGCCTAAGTATTGAGATTAATGAAGACTAACAAAGAGTCCCTTTGAACCAAAGGCAGATGTTGAGAGTTTAATTTATTTTCTCAAGTTTTGATCCTTAACATTTCATAATTTCTGATTAAAAGTATGAAAATAGTGTCTTGACCAGTCTTATGCTGAGTGCTTCAGTAAGTATGTGCATCAATTACAGAAGTTTTGACAAAATTGTTTTGGAAGGAGTATTTAGGCAGTCAGACAAACTACAATGTGAGTTTTGGATTGGGCTTGTTTGGTGTTTTTTTTATTTTCTTCACAGAAAACATTGTAAATTTGGCTTGGCATACTGAATATATGTGGAGTCATGTAAAAGTTTAATGGTGTTCAGTATATATTTTTTTTTGCAGTCTCTCTAGAGAAGTAAAATTTTCATACTTCCTTTTAGCCCCTTTCCTCCTTCTGAATAACTGAGAAGTTTCTTGATGAGTCAATAACTTGAAAACCAAATTCTAATATTTATTGAGGAAAAACTTCAGCATTTATTTTTGTGCAGTTATGTTTGAAAATCTGTGAGTGGCAGTAAATTAGAGCAAAATACCTGTCATTTCTGTTCTGTTGCAAAAATTAAAATAATTGAATATTTGAGGTGATTATCCGTGTAATAGTCTTCTTTACCAAGGACAAAAGATTCAATTTTCAAAGTGGCCCAGAATTATTCTTGAACAGTTTTTTGTGTGGAAAGTCCAGCATTATTTGGAGTAGATCTTAGGACACTGTGATGTATTTCTTAACAAAACTAAAGGTTATTCTGATGATGTAGTTACATGCTGTTTGGTTGATGCTTTTATTCTGTGAAATTTGGTAAGCAACAGGTTGGGGTTTTTCTGAAAAGTTTCTTCAGCTTAACTGGAAATAAATGGTCACATGAAGCATAAATATTTTTTACTACATTTGTGTTTTACGACTTTTATCTCTGCTCTGCAAAATGCATCTTGTAGTTTAATACTTTCTGATAAAATTCACACACTTTAAGTCAATGTTCAGATGTGTTTAGTTCCAGTTGAAAAAGACTGTCAGATACAGGAATAGAGTGGTAAATTTTGGCAAAATGGAAAGGAGTCATTTAAAGGTTTACAATGAGTCATTGTTAAAATTGGCAGTAATTTTACTGGGAACCCTTGCTAGGAAATGCTAAACAGTAAGGTAAAGACATGTCTACATTTGAAACAAGTAGTGAAAGTAAAGCATAAGCAATTGACCTACGCTTGGAGATATAAAACATTTCAAACAGGAAAATATCCATGTTTGAGGTGTGAATATACAAGGTTATTTGATAATTTATGTGCAAGCAAAAGTCTGGTCAGAAGTAACATCCAATTAGTGCTGTACAAAAGAAATGCATCTCCAGTTACATTAGTAATAAGCAATGCCTTAATTTGTAGTCAGAAGAACAGATTTTATTATGCTGAATGCTGATACATCAAAGAGCATAGATGTGGGTTTCCTTGACATTTATATATATTTTTTTAATTTCTAAATGAAAGCTTGTATTTTATGCCAAATGGCTGTAACTGCATAGATTCACGTAGTTTAGGATGATGTGGGGAGGATGTGATAACCAGGCACTACGGAGCATCTGGGCCAACAGAGAATATGGGGATCCAAAATAACACAGCTGGGTTTTAGCAAATACTGACTCAGGAGTAGCTGTATGTACATCTTATCTTTTATCCATTCATTACCTTTAGGGTGAAATAATTTTCATTGCATTCCCCTAAAACACATTGTCAATGTCTGTGCAATGCTGCAACTAATAAAGATTTTTTTATTAAAAATGTAGTATATGCAATAAGACTTTTCATTAAACAGGCAGACTAGGTTGATCTCCCTTGATTTTGCTTTCAAATTACTTTGAGATGCAAACAAATTAGAGCAGTTTGAAATTCACTGTTCCCCAGTCAGCAGTAAAGAAAACAACACAAATTTAATTAACCTGATGATGGGGCTGAGTCGAGATGGAATCTGTGTTTCAGTCAGTTTGGTCCCAGATAGCTTTCTTAGCATCCACAGTCACTTTTGAGGACTTTTAAAGGGTGTTTTTCAACAGGAATATCTGACTTGTATCTAATTACAAGTAATATGGAGTTCAAAGGAACACACTGTCAATTAGTGCTCAGTCTCAGCAAGTGAGACCTTATTATCAACATCACTGTACACCACCATTAAGGGCAGATGTTGAATGCAATTAATTGGCAACTTTCCAATTACTTTGGTTTTGTGTGTGGCATGGAAATGCTACATTCCACTCAAAAGAAGTTCAACTTCTCTAAAGCTGCTCTAAGAATAAAGTGATTCGTGTGTGAGGATGATGAAAGAGTACTCTTTGACTCAGATGTGTGTCAAGGTCTGTGTGATGATTTCTATGGTTCAGATTACTATTTAAATATTAATGACTTATAGGAAATCTATATGTTTAATATATATATACATATATATATATATAAACCCCATGGGTTTTGTTTTTTGCATGGCTCTGCACTCCAATGTGGAATGGCACAGTTTTCAGTGTCAGGATGTGAGCTCCTAGGGGCAATTGGCATAAATAAGGGACAACTCAATCCCTTACCCTCCATCTCACCTTACTTCTCTATTTGTAGCAAGAGAATTGCTTCTCATGTTTCTTTGCTTTCCAGGCATAGTTTCTAGAATCTTTTTTAAGCAGAATTCAGACAGCTAAATGCCAGGGATGTAGGATGTAAACACTTCACAGGAGATTAACATAACGTAATCCATGATTATGCTGACAAAAATGGGGATAAATAGCACTGGAATTATTTTTAGGGGTGTTCTTTGCTTGGTTAGCTTTTGGGTTTTGGGGTTTTTCTTAATATGGTTTACCTAAGCAGGATGAGGATTAATAGTGAAGCGTCAGCTTAAAGTAAGTGATAATTTACTGGTATATGCAAAGACCTAGGCAACCAATCTACAGATGTTGATTTCAAAAAGAATCAGAGGTACATATTTGAGTATTATCTATATAATATTTTTTGTTTAATTGAATAAGTGTACAGATTCCTTTCTTTCCATTTCATACATCTACTTCATCTGATTCTTTCAAGGTGTGGTCATTGGTAACCTCATCTGATCTGAAAAGATTATAAAATTGCATTTTCTTTGCAAAAATACAGCGTTAAGAAAAAGAAAAAAACTGTCTTAGAGTACTGAGTTTTACGTAGAATCTCTAGTTTATTGTAGTTTATTATGATAGAACATTACTTTCTGTGAATTTTTGCGGGCAGTCTCAGTAAAAATAAGATCTCTGATTTTTCTCTGTTGAGGAAAAAAATGGAGTAAGATTTACTCCTTACACAAACTCTAGATAGGTCCTTCTAGAAGCAGTAATATTAAGTAATTATGGAACATGAGCTTGTGATCTGAAACGAAGACAGCGTTGTACTCCGTCTGCTCCCATAAATTTGGACAATTTATCTTATGAAGCAGGAAATAATTGAAAATAATGTGAATGGGAAATTGCACAGAGACTGTCAGAACAAACTCCATAAATTCTACCTAGCCACTTTTATCACCTCTCACTACGCTAAACATGGAAATTATAGCTTGCAACCTTTTACAGGCTCAAAATAGCAGTTTTCAGAAGTGATGGTGTCTTCTGTAATTTGCAGGCAGATGTTACAGAGTCAATGGGTTCTCTGTTTCTCTGGACAAGGAGTACACAGCTGATGTACTCTGCTTCACTGCAGAGAGGTGTCATTCCTAGGAAAAAAGCATCAAAGGAGAAATTTTCGATATTTATCAGTTACAGTTTGACGTGGTTATTCTGACTGATATATATTTCAAAGAGTTTTTATGCTACTGTTATGAAAAGCCAAACGTAACAGTCTTTAGAACAGGTTTTCAGGCAGATAAGGTTTTTTTTTTTTTTTTCCTTTTTGGAAACTAGTCATAAAGATGAAGGTATGACACCATCACCGCTTCCATACCAGCACTGGATGTGGTATTACAACAGAAGTCTCCCTGATAGAGGACTGAGATAGACAGCAACAGAGGTGAAAAAAGTGTAACTCATTAATGTCTGTAATACTGTAAAGATATCACAAGTACAGTAAACTTTCAGTGGCTTAATAACTCTTGTTAGAATTTAGTAAAATGGCTTACCAATTCAGCTGTCAGGATCCATTACTGACCAGGAGCTGGCTTCTTGGTGACATTGCAGGAGTCCCTTATCTCTTTTTCTTTATTTTCTAGCAGATATTTACATATAGTTTGGGCATCTTTGTCTATAGAGACTTTTTATGTTCCAGGGGTCTATATGAAAGATTTTCTTTTGGATTTTTCCTCTTGGGTTTTTTCAGTTTTCACAGCATTGTGTGTAACCTTGGTGCTTTTGAAGAGTCAAGGAAAGGCTATACATAAACCAGAGGTATAGACATAAATTTGGATACACACAATAAAGTAATATAAAATTTGCAGTAACACTGAAATACTTCCCTGAAGCAATGGAATTCTTTGCTTTCTCCTGAGCACTTCTCTCATTACATTATACCAATGCACACATGCATATACATACACTCACATGTATTTACAGCAGTTGCTGGTTTATTTTTTTATTACTTCTGTGCTTAATATGTGTATAATCAGCATGGATCTGTTGAGTACTGGTTTAGCTCGGAGTAATGACCACAGGACTTGACATCAGAGGTCATAAATCAATCTGTATCACCTTCCACTTCTGGCAACCACTGCATTCTGACTTAGTGCTGCAGTATGCATCACCATCCCATGTACAGAAAAGGCTGGGGCAGAAAACCCCCAGGTGTACACAGATCTGTGTTTTGAAAGTTTATTTCACTCACTGCAGTGTATAAATTTTAATACTGTATCATGTGATTGCTGAGAAATCCTTTACATTGCTTTTTTGATGGAAGTGCTCCTTTAGCCTAAACCTTGGAAACGTTTGCTCTGAGGTCATTATGCCCCTGAGGTTGAGGTCAGGAACTTCTCATGTGCAACATGTTGCCAGGCTACAACCTCAGTTATTGCTCAAGTATTTGCAGCATTTAATTTGTAGTGCTGTTGCTAAGGCAACTAGCTTATAACAAATTTCTGTTTGCATTGCTAGATGGAAGGAGCTGATAATTTGCATTTCTTAGTCTCTCAGAACTGCTCCAGAACTGTCTTTAGGTTTGCTAGAGCTCTTTTAAATGCTAAGTTTGACTGACATCTGTAAGACTTTTTCACTATACCTGAGCTCTCTTCTCTCTTTTGTGAGACCCCATCAAGCTTTCCTTTGCATTCTTTTTTGATCATGCAGGAGGAATCTACACATTGTATTTTTATGAAATTGCTGGAAAAACTTCAAGGTGTTTTGTATGAACTTATTTTATCCAGTTATAAGTTTTCTGACTCGGTCTTACAGTTCCAAACTTGAGTAATTTTTATTATGAACCTTGTGTAGCCTGGCCTGTTACAAATTCACTAATGTTATATTTTGTGTGAACAATCTCCAGGCATATACAGCAATGATTTTGATTGACTGTTCCTTACTGCAGTTTGTGATTACTTGCAGAAAGTCACCCTTGATAGAATTAGATACTTTATCTACTCATTCTTCCTCAGTTGTTCCCAGAGTTGCAATAACATCACAGCTGACAGCAAAATTAATATCTTTCCTTGTCAACAGAAATGCCTCTTTCCTCATGCTTTGTCTTCCAGAGTTCACACAACCTCCTTTACATTTTATGTTGGTTTTTATTTGTGCAATTTACTTTGTTATCACCCCAGAATTCTCAGGTTCTTCTTTCCTGGCACAAGGAAAACAGTTATTACTTTGCCTTTTAAGCATGAATTCTCTCCATTTGTTGTCAAATATTGTACTGTTAGATTCTGGAAACCTGAGCAGTAATTAGCTCCACAGTTCCCTTCCACTTATATCAACATTAGACCAAATGGATAATAATATAATAAATATATAATAACCTAGGAAATATATTTTTTTCCATTAATTACTTTGTATTGGAATTGCAAACAGATGTCTAGTAATAATAGAATGTTGCCATGCTTTAATGGCAGTCCTAAGATATCACAAATGTTTCCCACCTGTTCTTCAGTATTTGTTAAATTACTTTTGCCTTTAAAGAACATTAACATTTACAGAGGAATAAGTGCAAGGCCTTTGCAGACTTGCTACCTTCCTACTTAATATGACTTTTGTGTATAGTATTCATGAACCAGATAATTTGATGGAGTGAGCCAGCCTTACTGCTTTCTATTTTATGAAACTGTAATACATTTAATGAAATTTCATTTTCATTAATACACAAAAATTACTAAATTTTATAAAAAGGATGAGAAAGTTAATTTGCAAGTCTTCAGGCATATAACTGAACGAATTTACTACAAATTCTAAAAACTAATGGAAGATACAACAAGGCAGTTGTCAGATAAAGGTTGCAATAATGAATAATAAGTTTTTTCAAATTATCTCGGAATCTTATTAATAAAACAGACTGTCATAAAGTATTTAAGAGGTTCCCCTTAGGGGGAAAATGAAATGCAGTTTTCTCTGGAGAATGTTAAAAGGGAAGTCAGCTTACTTTCAGTTTAAGACCTCTGCCAGTGTTTTAGGCAGGCTTAAAGACCTTTCTGGTGAAGCACAGAGTAAATGCACAGGATGCAACAGCTCCTATGTGGTATTTGTCCATTATTCCTTAATATGGCCTGGAGGAGGCACTAGAAGCAATGCACGACTCCACTTTTGTGTTCTCTTTGACAGTATTTACTCATATATGTTACCAATCTTTCCATTGTCCTTGTGCACACAACAGTGGAGACAGAATTGTTGTGGTTTAACCTCAGCCAGCAACTAGATACCACACAGCCACTGGCTCACATCTGCTCTCCCTGGGTGAAATGGAGAGAAGAATCAGAAAGAAAAAGTAGAAGATTGAGATAAGAACAGCTTAATATCTGAAAACAAATAAAATTAATAGTAGTAGTTGTAATAATAATAATTATGGTGATAAATTATTACTATTATTATTAATAA
>VXAX01003856.1:0-65952 GCA_013399835.1 Leptocoma aspasia
AATATGTTCATAGCAACAACAGTCTATCCTAAAATAATAGGAAAATAGTACATATGCTACTAATCAAAGAAGTGTAATCCATATTGCTACACGCCTGTTTGACTGCCAAAATATAGAAGCCTTTATAACCAATTTTGAAATAAGAAATGTGATGTATGTGTTTACTAACAGTACTTTGTGTCAGGCTGACATGCTGTTTTTTACTAGTCCTCTACTAGTCCTCAATTGTATCACTTGATACAATTCTAGTGTGTAAATAATTATGTGAGAAGACACAAATTAGTAGAAAAATGTGGAACTGGTGGAAGACAGACCACACCTACAAGCACACAGTAGTAGGAGGGGAGGTGAATGACACATTCTGCAACAAGGGAAAGTCTAATTAGATGTTATTAAGTATTTTGGTTTTTTTTCAAAGTGAGCAGTGTCAAACACTGGATCAAGTTGTCTTAAGATAAAATTCCAATCTTGAATAAGGTCAGCATTCTACTGGACTTGTCAGATCTAATGTCCAAGCTGACCTTGGTCTGAGTGAGAGGTGGGATCAAATGATGTCCAGAGATCCCTTTTGAATTAAATTATTCTATAATTCTTTGAATGATCCTTTTCCAAAGCAAAATTTATGAATGAAAGTGTGCTATCAGTGTATTATTGCAAGCATGGATTTTCGGGACTTTTCAAAGTGTTTTCCCTTATTCTAGCTGTAGAATTCTGAGAAAATTTGGGAAATACTGCCTAGTATGGGAAGATTAGTGCATGGATCAGAAACCATTAAGACTGTAGTTATAGCAGTTAAACTATTTTGCGCGTTGCTATGTAAAAAGCTGGGAACAATAAGAATTTTTAAGGGATAAAACAGATCAAATGAGGATGTATGAGCTGATTTTCACCTGACTAGGCAGTGCTGATGCGGTCATGGGAAAGGCAGTTATGGTTCTAAGATGACAGACAGGCACTTCCAGTGGCCATTATCAGGAAATACGAGTTCAAACCCAAATAAATTAATCAGGCATTGAGAGATTGGAGAGCTTTACTTGAAAGGAGTTGGCTTAGTTTAGGAAGATTAGACTGAAAACAAAAATGTGTAACAATTTGAAGTACATCAAAGTCCATCAAAGCTTGATAATAGAAGAAAGCCTGTTTAAGATACAGGATAAGATATTGGGCTCAGAACTGCTAGGTATAAGATTAGTAAATAAATAAAGTTACGAACCACCACATTCAGCATTCAACTTCTGAAATAACTTTCCAGAAGAAGCAATAGGGCCTTGTATGATGCTTGATCTGCTGTTAAAATAAATTATTTGATATGGCTGTGGGGACAGCAAAGGACAAGAGCTCATGACTTTGAAACATAAGACTGGAAAGGACATAGTCTTTCTAGAAATATAAGCAGAACAGTTTGATGAAACGCTACAGTAAATCACTCTGATTCTTAAATGTCATTAGTATTAAAGGGTTGTTATTTCTCCAAAGGATCTAGGACATCCCGAGCCACTGAAAATGTAAGAGATATTTATTACCAAGGAGGCAGACTCAAGAGCTGCCTGCACCAGCATCCATACAGCTGTCATGGCCCTCTGCTGCGAGGAGCTGCATGGTAAATGGTTCTGTTCTGCCTTGGCCCAGGGGCAAAGTTCCTTCAGCTGAAGAATTGCTCTGGTTGCTGGTGTTGACAGAAAGCAGATTGAGTACAGGAATCCCTTTGTCTGAAGGACAGACTGCATCTGAACTAGACCTGTTTTAATAGTTGACTCAGCCTTGTCCTTTTAAAGCCATTGCAAGGGTCCTGTCCTGCCAGGGAGATAGTGAGACCTGTTCAGTGCATCTAAGGAAAGCAAAGGCACTTTTGAACACAACAAAAATAATCTGCATTTTGATTGTTTTCAGTTAGCTTAAGGTCTGGGGACTTGTCACAAATTATTCTAAATATTTAATACATTGAAAAGTTTCCCTAAATTTCACTGCTCTGCAGTGCTCATATTCATATATACGTCTCTCGTTTGCAAGGATCGCCTTGACATTTCCTGAAGGAAAATTTCACTTTTCTATCTGACCATACAAAATTTTTTTAATATAAAATAAACTGCACTTCCACCATGACCGACTGAAATATGTAACTGTGCTGTTTTTGAAGCAGCAGAAATCAAAAAAACTTGCTTTTTGGAAATTATTTCAGTAGTAGTCCTTAAGTAAGAGTTTGCAATGGCTCTGCTTAAGAGTTTGTAGACACTCTTGTGAAACACTGTAATTTATTTTATCTCATATAAATGCGTGTTACTTGTATGTGGTAGCACTGAAGCCACCTTTAAACAGGCAAGCATAGAATACAAGTGTGTACAAAGAGATACATTTGCTGTGTTGTCTGATTGAAACAGTGCAAGACAAGATTTTGGTGAGAGATGCAGAGATGCCTTCAATAGGATTATATTTCTTTTTCTTTCAGAATAAATTATAAATGTCACAGTTCTTCACAGCTGAAAAGACTGAGTTAATTAGTGTGTCACCTGAGAGCTTTCGCCCTTTCTGGGAAGGAATGAAGTGATTTGAAAGAGCACTGGAAAAGGCCCTCATCCTACTTGACCTTTCCAGAGATGCGGCAGGCAGATCGATAGGGAAGTGACTGCAGTGAGCTGGCACTTGCAGAGAGGGTGTACTTCAGAAGTGCCAAAACAGGTTATAAAAACATGGAGGCTGGCTGGTTTGTTTTATGAAGAGGCTCTCCCTTTCATTTGGTTAAGGCTGAGGTAGCATCCAACCATTTTGTCTGTACCCTGACTTTATTTTATTTTATTTGTTTGCATCTTCATCAAAATCAAACCCTTCCTCCTTCTAAAAGATTGATGGTGGGAATTTGTGATAGCTAATTGGGGGGTAGGGGGTGAATGACCCAAGAAAATTGAAAATGGCTCTCTGAGGTAGAAGTTTTAAAGATAAATTGGACTTTCTATCATTGTTTTCCTCTTTTTTTTTTTTTTTTACTCAAAATCAAACCTAAATCGCACCACTATAGAAAGTCCAAATGTGCCTCACTGGTGTTGGTAAGAACTGGGGATGACTACAACCACATAAACACACTGCTGCAAGGCTCATGCTCCCTATGGGGTATTGGTGCAGAGGTTAGTTCCTGTGATCCTTGGCCAGCTGTTTCCTTGAGGGGAAATCATTGTGGTTGAAAGTGTGCATTAGATTCTTGGACTGAGGGTGTATTCCAGTGCATTCAATCTTCTCTCCCAGACATTTGTCTTTCAGTGTTGAAGCCCACTTGTGAGGAGTGATGCAAAATAGCAAATAACATGTGGGTTGAGAGTGTGCCACCTGAGGTGCTGCTCCTGAATCCCCTTTGATGAGCTTTCATGTAGTGAGGGTTTTAAAATATTTAGTTACAGGCATCAGGGAATCCTATTTTCAGAGCCTGCCCTGCCTTCTTCACTTGTTTCCCAACAAGCACATTTATATATTTAATGTTTTGCTTTAATCTTTTTCTTGTATCAGTAGGTTCAGAACAGCTAACTGATCAAGGAAAAAAAAAAGGCATCAAGAGATGCAATGCAAAATGGAGAAATTATGTTGATGATAGTAGATAAACCAGGTGTATTTCTCCTAATCACTCCAAAAGGAGACAAGAATACTAGAAATGAGTTAATAAGGAATATTTGCAATGTCAGTACCTTTCTAAAATTCAGTCTTCCAGCAGCTCAGAGCTGTGTGTCTGCTACACTGCTCTGTATTGCTGTGTATATGGCTGGCAGAGAAATGAGTGAACAGGAATCATAAGTTGTGCCCATACCAGCAGTAGCAGAGTAGCTGAGAAAAGGTTCTTGGCGAGGCACAAGAAGTAGGACACAGTGATTATGAGGATGATTAAGATTAGATTTATAGATAATACAGTATTCAAATATTACTGATGTATCTCAATAACAGCTCTGTTGTCTCTTACACAGATTTTAGTATAATCCATTCATGGCCCTTCCTGTTGAGTCGTGAGCTTCAGTGAGATACCCTCACTTCCTCAGCTTTTCAGAGGAGTCTAAGTGTGGCTCAGTCCACTTCGTCTGAGATTTGTTCAACAGTCTGTGACTAAAGGGCTGTAATATAAAAAGGTTGGGCTAGAAATGTATAGATTTACAGGTTTTGGCTGTAATCTTTTGCTGTAGATGTGGCTGGTCTGAAACAGCTGATATAACAGAGATTAGGCTCTGGCATTATTTACCTTTCTGTGTAAGAGTAGCCATCATCTCCCAGAAAACATGAGACAAGCTGAATCTCACTGAAATAACAAATTCAACTGTTGTCTAGTGTGTGTAGTGATGAGGTCACTTACTTGCAAGGTGATACTCTAAGCTCTGGTCTTTGCTCTGAGGATTTTCTGTATTGAAATTAAACAATTAATGGATAAGGTGAAGAGAATGAATCCTTTTGCCCAGTAGAGTGGAACTGTAGCTTACAGTCAATGTAGAGTTGCAGTCTTTTATGCTCTTCTTCTGGCTCATTTAATCTTGATTTCCACTTATTTTACGCTGAGTGACTTGACCAGGAATAATGGACTGAGTCTTACAGACATCCTTCTAGACTGGTGATTTGGGCATTTATGTGAAACAAGGATTTATAATTTATTCATATTGTGCATCTAAGTCTGACAAATTGTCTCAAGGGGTAAAATGAAGGATGAGGCTGAAATTACTGGATTTATAGGCCATGATTGTATTGATCAGTTTAAAGTTCAGTATTCTGTTATTCAGTGTAGGACAGAAAGCTGGATACAGGAGGCCTACGGAAAGACACGTGAGTTATTGATATAAGCCAGCATACTGCGAATGCCACCGGTTATGGCAAATCCCACTTCTGGTGTGGCACTGGCAGAGGTTTCCAGTCTTATCTATTGAGAAATCATGATCAATGACTACTGCCTTTCCAGGCATGAAACACTCCAAGGTAAACAGTTCTCAGAATAATACGGGTACCAAGGGAGAAGTTTTCCCTGCATGTTCCGTCTGTGTACCCTCCCTGAGCATTCCATGTACAAAGCTGTGACACTTTGTTGCTGTGATTTTTCATCCATCCTATCTTCTAAATAATCACTCTAGCTTTGAAACCTGCTGAAGGAGGTTTTATGGATGCTGCTGCTTAGGAACTTGTCCGGCTTATTCAATGTTGTGCTTTGTTTTGTGCTCTTGCCCTCTTCTGGGTATGAGGAGGGCAGTGCTGAATGACTTTAATATTGAATTCCTCCCCCTTTAAAAAGTAAAAAGAAAGATGAAAACATTTCTCAGAATTTGTGGCTTTCTTATCAGTCTTTCTCTTAGGAGATCTCTTTGAATAGAACATGTCTATTTTCTGAGACACTGTTTGTTATCTTTTCTTTTGCATTGAAACAGAATCTTTCAGTTTTAATCATCAACTTCTCCTGCTCTTCTGTCAGTGAAGGAGATAATCTTCAGTGATCTGTGGAAATTCTGCAGAAACCAGAGAGGCTATTAATGCTCCTAAAGTCCAAGTTATTGCCTGAAAGAGATCTTGGCAGAGAAGAATGCATCTCTCAAGACCTCTGTTTTCTCAAGACCTCCAGTGTGAAGACTATTAACTTACTGCATGGAAGTTGCAAAAGTACCTGAAAATTACTAAAGAGGTTTTTGCCTTAATCAGGCAAAATGGGAAATAACCTGAACTTCTGTTTTAAATGTAGAACAGCTCTTGGTAAACTGTCAGATTGGTATTGGTATGCTATTAAGACTGGCTGAAATAATCCAACATGTCCAACATGCTGTTGCATTGGTGACCTTCTGGCAAAAAAAAAAAAAAAAAAAAAAAAAAAAAAAAAAAAAAAAAAAGCAGGGAATATTCAATTTGGACCTACATTCCTAGGCCTTTCAAGTGATGCATGGTGTTTAAGAAAGGGATTGTTGGGCACCAGTGAGAGAAGCAAGGTATCTAGAAATGCCAAAAATAAATAGGTACGTAACTAAGACAAATAGGTTACCTAACTCCTCATGTAACTCACAGTTGCACACTCTCTTGGAAAGAAGGCTGGCTTGTCTCTCTCAGAGCATGGCAGAAGAAAGCTGGATTCTTTGCAATGAATTGGGCCATGTCAAGCCTTTACTCAGTGATATAGAAAACCTGCCGGAGGAATTTCCTAAATACTGTGAAATCTCACACCAGGTGACTGCTCTGTCTTCAGGATTTATGGATTTGTATAAATAAAGTGGCCATATTTCTTCCCTTCCCACTCCCCCACCCTTTTTTTTTTTTTTTAAGTTACATGTTTTGGGGTTTTTTGCCTTGTCAGACATGTCAGAAATGCTGGACAATAGAAACAGATATATGGCTTAGTCCATATAAATTAGAAAATGAGAGAATTACACTGAAGGAACAGGAAGGCATCTGCCGTGATGTACGAGACTAAGGTTTGTATCTCCACTGAAGAGAGAAGCTCTGATCTCATGTGAGGAATCATCACTACCTTGGAAAGAAAATACTTCAATACTAGAAAACCCACACTGACTCATGATGTTTGTGCTGGGTTTCAGTGTGATAGAGTTAATTTTCTCCATGGCAGCTGGCATGGTGCTGTGTTTTGGATTTGTGCTGGAAACAGTGTTGATAATTCAGTGATGTTTTAGTTTCTGCTGAGCAGTGCTTGCACAGTGTCAAGACCTTTTCCGTCTCTCACACTGCCCTGTCAGCAAATAGGTTGGAGGTGCACAAGGAGCTGGGAGGGGACACAGCCAGGGCATCTGGCCCTGACAAATTTAAGGGATTTTTCCCTACCATATGGCATCATATTCAGCATATAAAGCTGGGGAAAGAAAGAGGAAGAGGGGTTGTTCAGAGTGATGGCATTTGTCTTCCCAAATCACTCTTAGTGTGATGGAGCTGTCCTTTCCTGGGCACAGCTGAACACCTGCCTGCCCATGGGGAGCGGTGAATGAATTCCTTGTCTGGCTTTGATTGTGTGAGAGGCTTTTGCTTTAACAATTAAACTGCCTTCATCTCAACCCATGAGTTTCTTCACTTTTACTCTGCCAACTCTGTCCCCCACCTGTTTGGGATACAGAGTAGACAGGGTCCACTGTTGATGGTTTATTGCAAAATTGGTCTCATGGAAGGGGGAGACTGTAAGGTTGTTACATCCAACTCCATCACATAGAAGCCCTTGTAATTCTAGTTACAATGTCTTCTATCAATTCCTCATCCAATCAGCTACTTCCACAAAGCTCACTAGCATCTTCATAAACCAATTATTAATTGCGACATTTTACATGGTTTGCTGCAATCCATCTCTTTTTATCCAACCATATAACCCTACAGAAACTTATTGCTGTATCTTCTACTTTTTACCAACTCTATAACAATTTCTATTGCTAGACTTCAAGATTTTTTGCTATCTTGCTTAACATATTTATTCACTTACATGAGGCATATTTCTATTTGCTTAAAACCTATTTCTGCCTACACTACAAATCTTTATTCTTACTTTGTGTCTGTTTCACTTTTCTATTCTAAACCTTCAGGCCTTCTCCAAGGTCTTAGGTCAAACACTGTATCCATCTCTATCTCTGAGCTTGTGTGATCAAGGCCTTGGGAGCTTTCTGTGCTGGCATCTCCCACACCCACCCACCAGGAGTGAGCAGCTGTGTGGGGCTGAGTTGCTGCTGGCTGTGGTTAAACCACAGCAATGTCTCCTGCACTGGTCTAAATTGCAGTCCCCCGTAGTTTTGTTTTTTTTTAGTGGTTGGGAGTATTTTAGGTGCTACTTATTATTTCCAGCTAGAGTCTGCCATGTCTATTCTATCACACAAGTCCCTGATGTGGCACTTCTCATGGAGCAGGCAATGCCTGTGAGAAAACAGAGGTCTTGAGAGATGCATGAAACAGTATTTGTGGGCCTTGAAACACTTTCCTTAATATGCTAAAACTTTTTGCCATAGACAACTTGCCGGAGACATGTATTTGGCCACGAGATTACAGAGAGATATCTGGCCACATGCTTGTTTACAAATGGTTAACAAACCCATCAAAATGTTTAAATTCAATGCACGATGCTTTTTTTCCAGGTTTATGTACCTGAAGTGAATATCCAGTACTAAGATAGCTCCAGCAATCCAATAGGTGAGTGCAGATTGAGTGTTCTTAATTTTTCTCTTAGAATAGAGATCTGGTTTTAAAAAACCTCTACAAATCAATGTACTAATAAAACTAGAAGAGTCTCCAAACTATTTCTCTGGATCTTGGATCTTGTGTGTTCATGAACTGGATTTTAGCAGCCTGCAGTGCCAGTTCTATTAAGTATTCAATAACAAAGTAGGCAGTGTTTGCTGTGCAAAAGCAGTTCTCCAAGACAGATAATTTACCAGGCTAAAGTGCAAGGATGCTTATTCTGACAATAATTTTAAATTATTGCCTCTAAAAATGGTGCATCTGTCCAAAGCTGTGGAACATCTAAATTTTTCTTTTTCTTGCAAATGTGCATAGGCAAAATAAGCCATGTATAACTATAGTATTACCTTCATCTATCGTGGTTTGCTAATTTTTACACTATTCCACAAGAAATCACAGAAAGTTCTTTGCCTTCATTTCAGCAGCAGAAAAGAAAAATATTTAAGCCCTCTTTAGATATTTAACCTCCTTTAGGGGCTAGAAAGAAGGATAGGCTTGTGAGTAAAGCACTAGTCAGAGAATTTTTCACTTGGCTGTAGCATTCCTGAGTTACTGTGGACAAATTAAATACCTTTTTTTTTTTTTTCCTATTAGGATTTCTGTAATATTGTTACCTTTCTGTCTTCCGCTAGTCAGCTATAAGTTGTTTGAGGCAGAGACCATCTGTTATAGGGTCTATACAAGATATATTGATGCCAACGTCTAGGCAGGCACCAAACTAGCTTGTTTCTGCTGCTGTTCCTTTTCTAGTATAACTGCTCAGGATTTAAAGTTCCTTTAGGTAAAAGCTTTTGAACATAGGAATGTAGTATAGGCTGTTGGAAGTTTTTTTTAGTGAAGAGCTGCTTTACTCAACCCTGTGGAATGTGTGTAAACTGTGAAAAAAACTTGTGGGTTTTTTTTCCTTTTTTTCTTTTCTATAAAGTATGACCTTTGCCTCTAGGAGAAATTATATTTACTAGTGTAACTCTTTTCAGTTATCTGCACCATGGCATTAGTATAGAAATTGGTTATCTATTCCTTTTTTATCTTTTTTTCATCTCTCTAGAAAGACATGTGATTTTCCAGCCTACTAATGTAATTCAGAGTAAAGGAAAGAGAAGCTTACTATGACATCCTCCAACTTTTTGGCTGTAAACCTTTTGAATGTAAACTTAGAAATATAAATGATTAATGAATTGAAAATTATGGCACACAAGGGGACTCTCTGTCTTTTGAAGTGCAGTGTATAGAACCTTCCTTCTTGTTTGGTGTGAAATTGAAACCTTTTTGTCAGCCAAACTGCAGGGCCTCACAAACAATCTCTTAGAAGTTTGACAGTCTTAGAGAAAACCTGATTTCTTGGGAAGCAGAGGAATCAGGAAGCACTTTGCTTATAACTTAAATCCTTCTCTACCACAGAAGAATTTGCACAAAGTTTTTGTTACACTTTGAGATCACAGTATCAGGTATCTAGATTTTATTTCTTTTTCTGCTATATTTCTCCTAGTTTTTCTCCTTCCAAAAATCCAGACAGAACCTTGTTCCAACTATTCACATGAGAATTACTGACATGGCAATGACATAGCCTTTAGGATGCTATGTTTGAATCAAAGATCTTTTTAAGAGAAGAGCAACTGTGATGTCTGCAAATTGTTGCCCAGTTTACAACAGTCCTGAATTTTCCTTCAGTCCTTCTGTTAGAAGGGTCTGATCTCAACTATGCCTTTCCATATCTCACCCTATTACTGAAGCCTGTCTACACCAATTTCACTGGGGGTTTCATCAGAAACAAGAAGAATCTTTAAGAGTATCAGTAGTAGTAATTTGCTTCTACCCATTCACATTCAGAGGCCCTTCAGGGGTTTCCATAGGCTTAAGGGAAAATACCATTACTCTGCCCTGATTCAGATTTGCAGTGTGAAACCTTCACTCCACTCACACACTGCACACATTGCATTTTACAGCCATTGTCTTGATTACTGAGCTGCAATTGATTTACTAGAGAGCAAATTGAAAAATTATCTCTAGGCTTCTCTGTAAAATTACCTCTGATAGCAGGAGCATTAGACAGTGCCTTAGTATTAACAGGAGGCTGTCAGCCTGTCACTTTCCCTGCCAGCTAACTCTGACTGCTGGAAGAAAATTTAAGTCCAGCCCTAGGAGCTACAGCCACTGACAGATTGCCTCCTAACAATGGCAAACTATGGGATGGCAGATTGAGAAGGAGGGAGGGAGACAGACACTCACCTTACTATATTGAAGCAATTGGGGTGCTTGGTTGGCCCTTTAAATAATGGTGATGAAAGAGTTCTCATGCCAAAATTGGTAGGAAAGAGCAGCATCCTTTTGATTTCAGCATCTGTGGGTTGCACAGATATCTCCTGTAGTGAGCTGCTACTCGTGCCTTTTTGTCCCCCTCATCAGGAGTAAGAGACACACTATAAAACCCAGACAGCAGCTTTAGAGCCGAGGAGACAGTAGTCTTTCACACAGTATTCAGTGAAGATGGAGACCTCATTGTTACAGACGTTGTAGAAGCTCAAAGTACAAATAATTTTACATGAACGTATGAATGTCATGACCAAGTCTGCACACATTTATGAATAAGGGTGTGGTTGAAGAAACAAATTGAGACAAGGTAAAATAAGTTAAACCAGACCAATACAAACTTCACCAAGGAAGATGCCATCTGGAATTTCAGGAGCAATTTTGGTGCTGAGAAGGATGAAAGCTGAACTGGAAAGAATTAGATAATAAGTATGACAGAGAAATGGTATTGAAATAGTTGCAGATAAGACCAGTGGAGCCTCAGGTTTGTGTTGAGAGCCAGGGGGGAAGGAGTATGAAGTCAAGACACTGACTTCATGCCAGTGGTGCACTTTGTGGTTTGATTTGGAAAACCAATATCTTTGCAAGGAGAAAAACTGAAGGAGCTGCTCTGTGTCAGAAGGCCAGGAAAGTTCTGTCTTCTAGGAGCTATGTTGAAGTTGCTGTTGAGCAACAGGAGGAGAAAAGCAATGTTTGCTTCTTTCTTAGGGTGAATGAATACAGGCTATTTTTATACAAGGCTGTTTTTTTCTTCTAGGAGAGAGGCTGTCCTTGGTGTAAGTGAAAATGTTGATTCCCTTCCGCAGAAAATTTTATGTACTAGTGGGGATGCAAGTGAACACATGCATTACTCATATCTCCTGGGGCTTTCTAGGGTTGTGATTTTAAGGTCTCCAAGTGGAGTCACACCCATTACAGTTTTTACAATGTGTCTTTAGCCTCACGAGTCCATGCACCGCTAGAATGTCTTTAGATCTCACTTTTACCTGTGTGTGTGGGTGTGTGCACACAGATGTCCACTGCTTGGTATGGCCCTGGCAGCTTGTGATAAAGCCACAAGGACCCACAAAGGTGACCTTCCTAGATGTAAGATGACAGTGGTTTTGTCATTCTGCTTGGCTTGACTGGGAGCTGTAGCTGTGAAAGGAGAATGTCTGCTTTTCTGTCCTTCCCTTCCACTTCCCACCCAAACAGAGCTCAGCAGCCTGCTAATGGGAGGCTGGCTTTAGCAACTGTGTAGTGACCCCTGGGTGATTTATGAACTCTCGCCCGCACAGGAAGGAGAGGCTGACACACTCCCTTGTGTCTTCCTTGAATTCCTTCCACAATTTCTGCTTTCTTTTCTTGCCAGACACTTTGACACCATGACTTATTTTTACACTTACAGCCACTTTCTGCTGAGAACATAATGAGTGCAAAAGAGCACTTATGACTTCCAAACATTGCAAAGCATAATAGTGCTGTGAGGGAGACAATCTAAAAATGAGCAGAAACAGCAAAACACTGAAGGGCAAACAGGGCAAAGCCATTTAGAAATAACTACATACCCTGGAATGACCTTGTCCCACCCTGAAGGTCTTTCACCTCCCTCTTCCCTGTAGTTTGCAAAGCTCTGCCTAGGTGTTTCAAGTGTGCCTAAAGTTAGGCTTTTACAAAGCTTTGGGACACTGCTAACACCATGTAAAATCATCTCCATGTAAGCTTGCTGCTGTATGGTAGAACATTGTTAATGCTTGACAACCTTTCAAGAAACAGTCAGCTTTCTCTGGACTCCAGCTTATTATTGTAGGTTACAGTCTGTCCTGTGGAAAAAGAACACAAAAGAGAAAGTTTTATTGGCATTTACCCTTCTTTTCAGCTTAATGATCTGCTTTATGCACTCCTTTCAGAGCAGACAGAATCCCTCAAAAGAGGCATTGGCAATTCTTATGGAAAAGTGAGTTTAACAGACTGGGGTGTTTATATTCTGCTCAGGTGTCTCATGTCACCAGCCACAGGGCTCCTTTTCTTGCTGTTATATAGCTAGGCTAGAATGGTCTGTATTTGACCTAGTTACCCCTCAGAGTTTATTAATCTGGTCTTTCTTGTCAAGGTTCTTGATTTCTTGATGAAACCTGCTTAAACGTGGAACTAGAAGAGTTATTTGGCACTGAGTTGAGGGGTTGGAGCTAGGCACTCTCTAGGCAGGAAGGTGGAAGTTGCAGTGCCTTTCCTTTTGATTAAGATGTTGCTCCACTCCTTTAGAGTTTAGTCTGTGCTGCTTTTCAAATCTCCATCTATATTAAGAGCTTCACCCTCCCTCACAAAGTCACAAATGTGCAGTTGAAACCCTTTAAAAAGTCCAGCCTGGGAGAAGATCCTGTGGACAAAATAGCCTATCTCTCAGTTTCATTGAAAATACCCAGGGCCAGTCGGTACCTGTCAGTGTGGCAGGGAAAATCCTGAGCCTCTCTTTACAGTGACAAGCCATGCAAAGCAGCAGTTCTTTGGGACATTTTGGGACATGCATGGGAAGGTGCCTTTCTCCAGTTTCAAACATGAGTCATACTGAATAAGCACACCCTGAAATCTAGGAAACATATGGATGTAACAACGCCTAAGTTTATTTGTTTCTAAAAGCTATCACAGAGTAAATGTGGACTAATAAAGCAGACCTGGCAACTTTAACAATATCACCAGAGCAGAATTGGTTCGGTCCTTATCAGTGTGGGGTCAATTTTGGGTTTTGCTCCTTTTTTGACATGCTGAGTGCAGCTGCAGGTACTCACAAGCTGCTTCATCAAGGCTTTTCCTCTGAGATAAGACTTTTTACCACAGGCCTCCAAATGGTCCTGTAACCACAGTGTTATGGATAGCATAGGATGCTCAGCAGGCCTTAATATATTTGGGAAGTGGAACAAGATCTCTCATGCTCTGATAGCTCATCAGCTGCTCGTATGATGTAGATTTTACCCTTCCCAGATTCCCGTGCTGAAGAGAAGTTGACATCACCCCAATATTAACTGCTGATACTTGGAGGGCTGAGGACAGAGGGTGGCAGCACAGCCCTGTCAGAGCTCACCCACACACGCTGTAGAGGCTGTGGCAGTGCTGAGTGGCTGTAAAACATTTTACACAAAATTGCTTTTAATTAAATGTACGTCTTTTTTTTCTTTTGCTTCACAACAGGGCAAAAGTTACCTCCGTTTTCTTAGTGTGTTTTGGTGTGTTTTAAGCTGTATCTCATTGTTTGATTTAAGCTTCTGTGGTGAAGTTTAGAGCCACAAGTTGTGTGTATAGTGTATGTGTGCAGGGAAAACCTTGACCAGAGATCACCCACTAATCTTTAACTTATTAAATGCTCTAACTAATGCTCTTGCTGATTGTCCTGACAGCAACTAACAGGCCATTTCTTAGTGTAAGGCAGATGAGGAAGAAGGTACTGAGGATATAACCAGATCTATCTTGGGGGCAGAGTGAAGAATTTTGGAACAAATCATAGCAGTGAGGAATGAACCATGTTTGTAGAAGGAGGCATGCTTCCAAGAGCTCTAAAATGCTTCATTTTACATTTTGTCTCATTGGAAAAAAATAAGATAACAAAGTGCTTAATGTGCTACTGGACCAGGTTGGAATTTTACAGTGCTGAGTGCAGGGCTAAACCAACCCCAAGCCCACCACCCCCTAAGCCTCCTAAAAACCAGATCTATGTACCTCACTGAAAAACTGGTACACTCTTCATTCCTCTCCCACTTTCCCAGTTAAGTGCAATGCAGGTGCTGGGCTGTTGATATAAACATATACCATGCTATAAGAATATGCATATGTTGAAAACATTATTCTTGAACCCTCTTTGTTCTTTGATGAAAACAACAGTAGGATTACTGAAGAATCATTCAGAGTTCTTAGTACTAATAAAAGGTTTCCTGAATGAGTATCAAAAACTATCTTTTCTTAAAAGAAGTTAGCAGAGCATTGAAAGGAAACCTTGCCCATTTCCTTAATTTACAGGAATAGTCTTTGTTTAGCATATTTTTAATGAGAGGTCAATTTTCAAACAGCAGACCAAAGTTTCTAGGGCACACTGGTCAAAGCTCAAACATAAAAGCTTTGTATTGTTGAAAATTGGTGGTGTGATTATATTGTTTCTAGTGCTTATATTGTGCTTATTTATATTGTTACAAATTGAAGTGACTTGGACCTGTGTAATACATTAATGTTGTAGCTTGAAATCCCTGTAAATCTGAGATAACAAGCCTAACTACCAAATGATGGTTACTGGAACTCTATGAAAGCAAAATATAATTTATTTATGACTTGTGCTGTAATAAGAGCTTTGAAAATTAGGAAGCATATAGACAAACATTGGGCCACTTTTACAAATGCCTTTGTCCTCATTCATTTTGTTTAGGACTTCAACATTTCACTTAGATGAGATATTATGTCTTGCTTTTACATCTGTTGGTTTACTTAATCTTGTCTTGCTGGGCTCTTCTGGCTAATCAGGAAATGCATCACAATCTGTTTATTTGTGTAGGTGGAATAATTTTATGTCTGCTAATTTCAGGAGAGGTTATTTCAATTCTGAATTGTTTCTAGAAGTCTTAAGTAGCTTACTGGGAACCAATAAGAACCAATGTTTATACCTGTTTTGTACTGGTCATAATTTTAGATCAGAAACAACATAAAAGAATATTCCTGAGCTGAAGATCTAATGTGCCTTTTTTCAGCAGGCAGAACATCTGAGTTTAAGACACCAGAGGACAACATCATCCACCTCAACTCTCTTTGGATGTTAGCTCTTTAGATCTATTTAAAAAGACATTAAAAATCCTTGAAAGGACAAAGGTCAGGTTTGAATGGGCTAATTTATATATAAAATAGAAAATGGTATTAGACAAGTCAAGACCTGATTGATAGAAGTCACAGCACATATTTTCATTGGAACTTCGTCTTTGTGAAGAGAATCTGAAACGTTACTGAGAGATAATTTCTAGTTACACCTTTGAACAGCAATTTGATAATCTCATGCAGCTGTGCTAACATTATTGCCAGAACCTGGCATGTAGTTTTTTGCTGACCTCAGATTTCTTAATAAGTACACTCTGATCCTCACAAATCAGACAAGATGTTGAAAGAAATATTTGCAATGACCCATTTTCTGCAAATAAAGTATTGTTTGTATTGTCCTCCCTACGAGCCATTGTTTTAGAAAAGCTTTGTCTGCCAGAAGCTGGATGAGAGGTGTGTGAGGGGTTTCTCCAAAACATACATAAGTTGTAAATTGTATATGATGACACACATTTCATTGCCCTTCCATTTCTGCAGGGAAGGGTCAAACAAAGTAGGAAAGCCCCCGATTTTGGGCAGGTTTGCTTTGTAACACTTTTGTAGCAGTAACATTGTCTTGACTTGAAAGGTGGGATCCTCCACCTGGGAAATGCATTTTTGGGAAGGAAAGGGATGTGAGGGACACAGCCACAGGCTGTGATGTGATGTGATGGTGGGGGCCAGGCAGGTTGGTGAATGTGTAAAGCAGCCATCTGTGTTTCTTTGCTGCAAATAAGATTAGTTCTTAGGTAGGTTCACTTTGTGCTGGGAGCCAGAGCAGCTCCCTAGAATTTAGAGAAGTCATTTGAGCCAAGCTCAGGAAGACTCAATAATTGTGCCCTTAGGTTCTGAAGAGCAAGAAATGTTTTGAAATAATTATTCCCAGTGGAAGCTGTAATGAGGTTAGGTTAGACACGATGAATAATTCTAATTCCTTACTGTGTAATGAGACAATTTAAAATAGCATTTCAGACGTGGGCCTCCCAGGTAACTGGGTTAGATCAGTAATCTCCTGCTCTGATAGAAACTCTTCTAATCATTCCTCAGTGTTGTCTCTTTTTATGACTGACTGAACATAGGCTTTCTGGGTTTCAGGGCAGCAACCTGACTATCTTGTTTCTTCATGATATTGAAACCATATTAATTAAACAATAAAATGCTCCAGACAGCTTGTTGTTAGGATTATTTACATACTGTGTGTGTTAAAGGGGGAGGAGGAGAAATTAGTATCTCCATCCTGAGAGGTGACTAAAGGCTGGAGGAAACAATTCCAGGCTTTTTATAGCCTGGAATATAGAGCCTATATATTCTCCCTGTGACTCTACATATAGATAAGGTGCTTATTTGAGGGCAAGGTAGAACACAGTTTTCAATATAAATATTTTAGTTGGTGGAGAAAAACAACATCCTTGAAAGTGATTCAGGGGAAGAAGATCCTTTTGAGCAGCTGTATCCAAGGTTAGACAGAATAACTGCTGCACCCTACCACATTGTCACCCTGGTGGCTGAAAATTTTTTTTCTTACTAATGAAGTCTCCTTCCTCCAAGTAGTGTCTGAAGGGAAATCGATAAAATAGTATTCTCTTGCAAGAGAAAAGATGTGTATAGAAGATGTGTAAAGAAACTTTACAACAGAGAAAATAACAGTTTGTCCACAGCAGCAATGAAGTTTATGCCCTTAACTACCATAATATACATGTAGGGCTCCCAGCAGCACTGAATATTCCTCATACAAATTGCTTTTATCTGCCTTCTGCCCTCCCAAGCATCATTCTGCTACTGCTGTCATGGACACTGAACCCAGCCCATGAGAAACTTTAGGTTCCGGCTTCCTCTCTCAGCTGTACTTACTCAGGCATCAGTTCCTCACTTCTCTGCAGGGACTGGCTGGTACATAGGATTAGGCTCAGGTGGTAATGGTTCATCCTTCTCCAAAGGAAAACAATTAAGAAGTTGTGAAGGCACCTGGAGCACAGATGCAGTTGTCTCAGTAAATTACACCGGCATGAGGGCCTGACCTGTGTTTGCTAAGTGCTTGGGAGATCTGTGGTGTCCCTTAAATGTGAATCCAGCTTCAACAGAAGCAGAGTTTATTTCTTTCCTTCTGGAAGAGATTGTGGAGCCATCTCTGCTAAACTTGAAGGCAGCGCAAGGGTTGTAAAGTGAGCTCTTTTTGTGTGGAGGAAGAGAATGACTTTCATATTGCCTCTGTTACCCCAAGTACTCAGGCAAGTACCTGTTGATGAACTCCCTCCTCTCTTTCCTGCTCTTAATTTCTGTTTGTCAAGTTTAGTTGTACAGACAAAATTAATCTGTGTCCTGCACACCAGAGCTCTGTAATAGCAGGCAGGCCTGGCCAGCTGAGAAGTCAGTGCTGTGGCCTCCATTGTGCTACCTTGGGGGCAAGCCCAGTGCCCCCCTCAGGTCCCGTAGTTTGCTGCCCAAGGTTGCCATCAGCTACATGGCAGCGTGAAGAGTGGCACATCTTCTGCTTGGGAAGGCAACGTGTTCCTTGGCAGGCTCCCCAGAAGGCTCATCTAGATTTTTATCTGTTTGTCCTCGCTGCACTAATCACCTCGTGGTTCGTTCAGATGCCTGCCTTAGTTTCCTTAGCGGGGCTAGAGAGGGGAAATGTTTCAGATCTCCTTATTCCTCTGTTTGCCTTGGATTTCTAAGCTTCACAGGGGAGATAACAACAGCTCAGAGACAGCCAAATATTTGCTTGTATGAGTACATATCTTAATTAGCAGAGTCCTTTGAAAAACTGGCTGTGGCAAGTGCTCCAACAGCAAAGAGGGATCCTTCATGCTATAAAAAGCCTGGAATTGTTTCCTCCAGCCTTTAGTCACCTCTCAGGATGGAGATACTAATTTCTCCTCCTCCCCCTTTAACACACACAGTATGTAAATAATCCTAACAACAAGCTGTCTGGAGTATTTTATTGCTTAATTAATATGGTTTCAATATTATGAATAAATAAGATCACATTCAGATTGTGAGTATGGTAAAGTTAGGGGGATATGCTCCAAGAAGGAGTTTCAAATCCCTTCGCATCTGTTCCTCTATTTTGTTGGATTAATTTTATGTTCTAAATTAAATTATTCTTATGAATTTGTTTCCTCTCATGTTCTGCCCTCCTCCCCCCATTTTTTCATCATCTGTCTGCTCAACACCTTTCCTGCTCTCCCACACAGGGAAATAAAAGCCACTTGACAGCCCAGCTGGCTGAGCAGGTCTGTGCTGTTCTTCTCCATCCCTTGTGGGACTGCTGAGTGTGATGGGTTTGGAAAGCTCTGGACTTATTAGTCTCTATTTTCAGATGAATGCAGGCTCTCCAACTGGCATTCATTGTTACTTTGATCCAGGTTTTAATTGAGACCTTGGGAATTTTAAATCCATTGAACTGCACTAGACTTACTTTTTAGTAAAAGATCCTTTTCTTCCCCTCTTACCTGTCCTTAAATAAAACTCAAAAAAAAAAAAAAAAAAAAAAAAAAGCCAAACAACTCCCAGGGCCTTGCTTATTTCTGTTTAGTGAAGGAGAAAAAATTGTTAGGTATTCATCTTCTTTATATGGTTCTTACAAGGATTTTTTTAAACTTTTGTCTACAGAAACACTGATGTGACTATAGTTTCCAAGTTATCAAAGAAGGTAAAAAACAGCCTGAGAAATGTCACAAGACTGGGAAAAAACCAAAAAAACCCCAAACCTCATAGGCATAAGAGATGCTTATTTGGTAATAAAGATTTAATTTTCATTTTGTTAAATTATTAACTGCCAATGGAGGGGTCTCCTCAGGCTATGAGTAGGGCCTGGCACATTTTGGGCATTCCCACAAGGGAAAAATAACTTCGTTGCAGGTATAGATGCTAAGGAGCTACTTGTTCTCTTTGGCTTAAAGAAGAGTCTTTGCTCAAAGATTCTTCCTTACAGACCTGACCTTGCACAGCACAACCTGCTCATTTCCCTCGCTGCTGCCTCCAAAATGCTGCAGCTCCTGCTGGGGTGCAGCTGCCTCCCCACCCATCCTGATATCCCTCTTTCTGAGAGCAGCCAGCAGTGCCGCCATGAGTTCCTGATGTCTGTGTGGTTTCATTTTTCCTAAAATGAGCAGCTCCATATTCCCAACTGATTTACTACCACCACCACATTTGATGGGATCAAAAGCTGTCATAAATCCCCTTTCCTTTTTCTTAATGTTATTTTATGCTGTGCGATTGTTGGTGGAACTGGAGTACTTTATCTCTGGTAAAAAAATTGTCTGAAATCAACCTGAGAGGTTAGAAAGCCCTTGGAGAGGTACAAACCCACATGGCCAGACTAAATCACCATTTAGAAATGGATTATGGTTAGAAATCTAATGTTTTTCCAGGAGTGTTGTCAGGCCATGACAATTTACCTGCTGCCCTGTCTCATTGTGCATAATGGAAGACAAAGACTGGTATCTCCTGGTATCCCTTTGAGTATATCTTTACACCAATTTATTTATGGTTATTCTTGCACTCTTGTGTTTCAGACTCCTGATTGCACCCAACTGCTCGTGGAGCAATCTGAATGGTGTGTGCTTTTTCCTCCTTCCCTCACAGGGAACACAAAGAAAGGATGCAGGAGGTGTCTTAAGTCAGCTCCCACATATTGAGGGATGTGTGCTCTGCTTGTTGCTTCATGATGCTATCTCTTTGAGTCTGACTCCTGAAACCTTTTCCAATTTAAGGCATATTAGCCATAGTCTCTCCACTTCTAATTTTTTTTTTTAAATTTTGCTTGCTTTTACTACTTACACTTAACTTGCTGTTTCTTTTACTGCTGGAGAAGAGATAATGCAAAGTAAATCATACCTGATTTATGCTTGTATAAACAGCGTGTATCTCTTCACGAACAGGTAAACAGAATTATAAAGACATTTGTGAATAAAATTTTGAGAAATGAGAGAGTTCACTAGTAACTCATTTACAGTGACAGGAGATGAATAGAGGTAATTTAGTCTCATAAAAGTAAAATTGGCTCATGTCTTACATGGGGATGTGAAAAAGATTATTGTTTAGCAACTGGAAAGCTGAGTGGAGTTGAGAATTGGCAGCTGTGCTGAGGGGGTTTGACTGCCTGGCTCTGTAACCTCGGGTGAGTCATTTAGTGTGCGTGGTGTACATGCTGCCTCCTGTAAATACAGATCTAATTCTTGGCTAGTTTGTAGAGGGATTTGTTCTCCCCAAGTGAGGCACCAGAAAATAGGACTCTGGTGTGGTGCTGCTCTATTGTCACGTTTGAATAAGAGCATTTCCTCTTCTCCTTCTCCTGTGGCTGATATATTTGCTCCAAGTGTATTTCAGTCTTCACATCTTTCCTGGGGACAGAGTGGAAAGTAATCTTGAAAGAAAAGCAAATATCCTTTAGTTTTAAAGTTATATAATAATAAGATAAAAAGATTAGGGCCTGTGGGAGTAGGCATTATGAGACTCAGATGAAGTACATCATCTTCTAAGGTACCTACCTTGTTGGACAAATAAGCTGGACTGAAGGCACAAATGAAATATGCTTGCGAACTTCCTTCCAGGACTGTTACTAGTGAAAATCCGCACATCAAAGGATGGTCGGGGCTCTGCTCTGTGGTGTGGGCTGAACAGCAGCTCCCTCTCAAGGTTTAGAGATTGCCTGAAATGAGAGACTTGGGCAAGGATGAGATGAATGAAAAAAGAGAAAAAAAAAAAGGCATGAAAAGAGGTAAAGATGGTGCATTGATAACTTTGGAGAACCTTAGAACCTTGTTCTGCCACTGTGGAGAAGGACAGCAGTCATGGTGTGTGTTTTATTTTTGAAGGCGGAGCACGAGAGGGGTTCTGGATTGGCTCTGAGATGGCCTCTGGCTTTTGAAGGTTCAAGTACGTGCTTTATAAAAATCTATGGGACTAGCAAAAATGCATCGGTTCTGCAGTGTGGGTAATGTTTGTTTATCGGTGTCAGTGGATTAAACCCCACAAAATATTGATTTTTGCCTAAACTGGTTACTTTCAACATTTCTAGGCGCTTAATAAAGCTAAGCAAGGAGACTGGCTCGTTCCTACTGGAACTGTTTTTTTTCCTAAGAAGTGTTTACATCAGTCTTTTTGAAGATGGGCTATTATAATATGAAATGGAATTGCTAAACCTTACATTATCAGTAATTAATATAATGCTTATGTTTCTATTTTCATTTTTGTGGGCTTTCTGGTTCCTCTGAGTGGTGATGATGTGCAGGCTGCCCTTTGGTAATGAATTTTTTACACATTATGGCTGGTAACTGGAGACAGAAAGATACTTTGTTCCTCTTTCTAATACTTCCCTAAATTACTCAATGCTGCTGTGTCAGTACTACCACACATGCCACTTCTGGGCTTTTAATCAGCTCATCGGGCTGCAGATCTGCCAGTACTGTTGTTTACAAAAATTTGGGGCTCTTGGCTAAACGCTGCAAACAGCTTCAGCCTGGGATTTGCTGAAGTCCCCAGTGATTGCCCAAGCCTGAGTGCTAATCCTTATGCTTTGCAGCCTGGGCTGGGATTTGCCACCAGCATTTGAAAAAAAAAAGCCAATTCAAGTTTAGGAAGCTGTACAAATGCTTGAGATCTGGGTAGGCAGGGAAGAGCTGCGTGAGTTCAGGGAACTCCATCTCTCCTAACCTTTAAAGGTCTATGTGCATCTCTTGGTGATTTACTTGAAGAATGCCTTAGATTCCTACCTCCAAGTGAAAAGACAAGTCCAGTGAGGGGTTCAAGTGAATGTGAAGTGTAGAAGCTGAGGACAGAGAGTTAACAACCCAAGAAAGGAAAGCTATGCACAAATAATTGCAACTTTTCCTGGTATCGCGGTTTAATCCCAGGCAGCCGCTCCCTCATTCCCCCACCAGCAGGACTGGGGAAAGAACTGGAAGAGTGAGAGCCAGAAAACTCGTGGGTTGAGATAAAGGCACTTTAACAGGGAAAGCAAAAGCTGCGCACACAAGCAAAGCAAAACAAGGAATTAATTCACTGCTTCCCATGGGCAGGCAGGTGTTCAGCCATCCAGCAGCTTCCTGTGCCATGGGGAAGCACAGAGATGCATAGATACACCATGATGAGGGAGGGGAATTTTGGAGTTGTGAGAGGACAGGCTGCAATCTTGTAGTGGAGGGTGATATTTGGGGAATGTTTTTTAAATTTTTAAATTTCTGGTTGTAGTAAATGTTTTCAATGACTGATTTCAATGTGTGGTTTTCAAAATTGGTGCCCCTGCAGATGCAGAGCAGGCACACTACAGCTTCCCTCTGTAGCATGTCTGCTCTGTGAGCCCCAGTCCTTAAAAGGAAGTGCCATTTTTCAATCCTTGGCCTGTCTGAAGATGATGCTTCTGATGCATCAGTTTGTGATTCATACCCATTATCTCTGATTTCTTCTCCTCCTCCATTCTATAGTACCTTACTGTTCTCACAGATCATCTTGCCTGATGTAGCAGTTCCAGTTTATCAGCTCTGTCATTCTCTTTGCCATCTTTCTTTCAACCCAATGCTTTCAGTGACCCATTTTGCCTTAGTCTTTCCACTGCTGATCTCCCTAGACCATTTTCCTGTTTGAATAATTGTCCAGTGACTTAGATTTACCTTATCCCCTATTGTAAAAATTTTCAGAAACAGAATGTGTCTACATAACTTGCTTTACCTTTATGGCACTACAGAGTAGAAATGATTGTTATTAATAATGTATACCAAAATGGCCTCTTATTTGACAAGTGTACTTCTATTTTAACATATAATATTTATGTCATGCTTGTAAGTAGTTGTCAGCGTATTTCATAAAATTAATGGAGTCCCACAAAATGGGAACTCGGTACTGTCTGGCTGTAAAATTTTTGCTGAGAAATGGAAAGAGGCTGCAGGATTTTGTATGCAAATTATGAAAGCCCAAGATTTGGCTTTGTGTGTATCTGGCAGCTAGTGTTGGAAACAGAGTGATACATGTGATATATTAAAACATTTTAGAATGATAGAGAAAAGAAAGCTTCAAATTTTGTTGTAGCTAGTCAAGTTAAGACATGCACACTTTAATTAAAGAAGCCAAGCACCAGCTGAATCAAGGCCACTGATCTGTTTTCACTGGGAAAAACAGCTCTAAATGATAAGAAGATGGAGAGTTTCCTTAGTGAGAATAAATTCATACATGGTGTTTATTGTCTAAACCATATTTGAGAAACAGATTATCTGTAGGATATTAAAAAGTAAAAGAAAGAAAAGAGAAACATAGCATGTCTGCTGCCTTTTCCTCAAGTGTTCCTTAAGCTGTATCCACTCCATAAGTCTCCATGTAAAATTCTGTGGAATTGTTTTCTCTGAGTGAAAAATTGACTTCGCTAAAATGAGCAATTTTGCCACTGACTTAAATGGAGCTGGTTCTCTTGCTGTACAAGTTATTTTTAGAAAGAAAAATGTTCATTGATGCAAGAAATTTATCCCTCTTAGCCGATTTTTGGTGACACCACAGATATAAAGATGGAAGATTGCCCAAGCAGATTTCAACTGTGACCAGCCAATTAATACTGTATTGGAAAATGTTCACGTACTTCAGTGTGACTCCTCGTTTTTTGCTTTGGAACAGAAAGAAGTGAGAATTACATACCGAGAACTATATTACAGTCTAACAAATCCTATGGCAGAAGTGGATAGTTGTAAGGTTTGCTTAGATCTGTAAATATATCTTAGTATAAAACACAAATAGAGTCTGGGTGTTCTCTCACTTTTTTAGTGAGAAATGTTCAGGCTTGGGATTAAAGTTAGATGTGGACAATATATTTTTTCTGGACAGGATTGTTACAGTACATTAAAACCACACTGCCAATTGGTTTTTTTTCTTTAACTTGGGATGGTCAAGACTAATAATAGCTCTGAGCTACTTTGATTGATGATGTGAAAGCAACACACAACTGGAATGAAGGCATAAAATATTAATAATGAGAGGGGTCCTGTAAAATGTCAGCATGGGAATGGTAAAAGGCAAACAACCTTCCACAACTTGGCCACAAAGTGTTCACAGAGTTTGGCGAGCACGTGAAAGTTTTAGAGGGGCTTCCAGTGGGAGGGTTTATTATGGTGAGTTTACAGGGTGAGTGAGAGCTGGTGCAGACAGAGGAGCAGGTACCTGAGACATGAGGGTCAAAGTGCTGGCTTTGGAATAATGCTGAATGCTAACAGCCTGTTGGGCTCTAGCTGGATTCTGCAGATGTGGGACTTGTTCCATCCACCACTCCGTGCATGTATGAATGCATAAACCCAGGAGAGAGCAAAACCCTGTAGTTTACCTCTTCTTGTAGTATTCAGAGCAGAACTCTTGAGTCTCAGTGACCATTTCCTGGGTTTGGCAGTTTGCTTTTTGATGTGTAATCTCTCTTCCTGCATTTGAGATCAACTAGGACAGACTAATCCCAAGATTAAGGCAGATCAGATGAAGAGCTGTTTCCATAGCAGATGCTGCCATGTGAGCGCTGAGTTCCTCTTGTGACAGAGCAAGGCCACAGGGCAATGCAAATGGGGCAAATCCTGTTTGTCTTGACTAATTGTCAACTCAGTCCTAGTTCCTTTTTCCCCTGCAGAAAACAAACCACACAAAGCATCTAATTAAGGAGACTGAATTGGTTGAAATTCTAACCCAGGCTTGTGTTTACATCTCTCCTGAATCACAGTCTGCAGGAAGGTTTGCAGTAGTTCATGTTTGCCTTGCTGAGTAGCAGTTTGTCTAGTCCTGGAGCCAGCTGCAGGAGGGCACTGTCTGCTGACTGCCCCAAGGACTTCACTGTGTAGCTGGAACTGCTGCAAAAAAATCTCAGAGTTACCCTCAAAAATTATTTAAACAGGTCTAATGAGTAAGTCTTTTGACAGAAATTGATACTACTGAGACTCTTCTGTCAAACTACAGCAGTTTATTTCCATATCATCTTGGGAGGAGGCTTTCTACTAAACAGAGAAAACAAGGTTATCCAGGAGGTGTAGCTGTTATTTCAATATTTAGATTGGAAATCTTAATGTCCTTCTGAAACAAAATATAGTTACAGTTCCTATGACAACTGTTTCCCTCTCCCCTGGAGCATGGGCTAACGACAGGATTTCATTACACGGTCATGTAACACTGGGCACTGTGACAGCCTTGTCATCTCCACTGCGCTGTTTGCTCCTAAATGGCATTTAGCTTTGCCCACTTGTGTTGTGCAGAGCATGAATGGTAGTGACCGACCTTCACTGTGCTTATTGCCTGCCACCTCCCACTTCCCAGCTTCCCTCATTTCATTAGCAGGCTCATTTTCTACCAAAATACATTTGGTATGCTGAATTTTATTGACAAAAATTCCTAGAAACTCGTTTCAGTGGTAGAAATTCTATATGCTGACATTAATTAAGAACAGAATCTTAACAAGTACACAGAGTACTGACAAAAATTTGTGAGTACAGCAGCTAAACCAGAATATGCAGCAGATTCCTGTAGTTACTTCTGTGACACATGTAAGAAAAACTATAACCAGTTGAACAGATATATTAAAAGACTTTATTCACAATAGAGAAATTTTTACAAATATAAGTTCTTAAAAATTAAGCATCTTGATCTATTATGTATTCCATAATTTCACTTTATATAAAGATGAAAAGACTAAATGGAATATGTACAAATCAAAACCAATTTAAATACATGATAGAAATGGATATGTATGAAGTTACCATAGAAACAGTGAGCCATTGGGCATTGCAAAAATCTGTGTATAACCAACACATATGCAATATTTATCTCACAAACAATAAAAAAAAAATTTTTCCTCTGTGAAACAATGTTGAAGGGATCTACCACTTGGGACTCAACATATGCAGATTCAAATGCTTTATTATGCTGCAAAGAAATGGAACAAATGTGGGCAGTGTGTTTATGGAAAGATAATGTGTCCATGTCACTGTCCTCTCCCCCCGTCCGCCCCCCAAACAATAAGCAATTTCTTTTGCTCTTATGTATGACTGGGAAGACTAAGTTACCATCACTAGCCACTTCCATGAACCTAGTTAAATGAATGGGAATTAAAATGCATGTTATCTTACTGATCTAACAAGCAGTGGTAAATATGGACTGTTTAAAAATGATTGGTCTAACTTTGGTGTTTTGGGGTTATTTAAAAAAAAAGAAAAATTGATATATTCTCAGTTTATGAAAAGTTTTTTTCTTACAGCTGGCAGATCTACACGTTGTACAATCTTCTCGTCTACTTACATTAGTTTACAAAAAGTACAGTATAGTGCAGTTTGTACATACAACCTGAATACCAATACCACATCAAATTTGTGCTCTTTCAAATCATCCTCCCATGCTAAGAAAACTTCACATGAAATGTCTGTATTACAAGGAAACAACCATGATGCTTATAATTAAGCACATGAGACCCAATGCACACAGAGCTGTGTGATTGGAGCCTGCTTTTGAAACTTGGAGAAGACCTGTCTGGTTCTTTACTCTTCCCTTCAACTTGCTAAGTACCAGCAAGATCACTACAGACAGCTGGGGAAAGCAAACCTTGGTTAAGAAAACCATGTAGAAAGTGGCTTAGAAAACAAAGACTGTTTCTGTCTGAGCTTTTGTAGTTATTTAACCGAGATGAGGTCTAAAGCAGCACATGCATGGGGGAGGCAGTAGCAGCAGGTGACCCAATAAACATAACTAAGAAAAAAGTAATTATTGTTACATGTTAAAAAGAGAGGAAATATTTTGGTTTTATTCCACAGCTATGGATCAGGGGATGGAAAAAAAATCTCCCTTATAAATACTATTTATAAAGAAATACAATGAAGTATAATCCTCCGATGGTACAAATTCTGGAGAATCAAAAGCAGCAGAATTTCTGCTTTTCAACAGAGGAGAGAGTCCAGACCTCATCCTTGCTTGGTTGGATTCAGAAACCTGCTGTGACAGGAGACAATCCACATTTAAAAAAAGAGAATAATAATAAAAAAAAAGTTTTGCAAAAAATGTGGAGCAAAAAGTTGTGAGCTGCTGTGCTGGCTCTATGTAAGCAGGCTTTACTTGCACATCCATTTCTATCCATTCTTCCAGTGCTGGGTGGCCAAGACTCACCAAGGTACCCCAAAAACTCCCATGTAGGAATGCCCAGCTCTGCCCAGCCTGTGCTGGAGCATCACTGGATCCTCGCCTTGCCCCCCACACCAATGTCTTTGGCAGCTTGTGTGGCACGTGCCATCTCCTCTGTCAGCAGGGCAGGCAGACAGGCAGCGCTGTCTTTACAGACCTGAGGGCAAACTCTGTGGGTCAGCTTCCACTGCTATATATAAAAGTGTAATTAGTTATTTTTGGCTTCTACTTAAGAAAAGCTTCACTACAGACCTCTATCTAGAAAAAATGTACTCTAAAGCCTAAACAAATGTGTTCCCTCAGCTGTGATTAGCAATGCTGGACATGTGAGCTATCTTACTAAATACCATTCAAGACTGTTACTGTTCAGAACCAGATTTGTTTCACTGCAGTCCAATCAATGAATAATGTTCTTTCTCAGAATGGGAAGCCAGGTGTTTCCTACCTGAAATGTATGGAAGTCATCCGATCACTAAATGAAAACACAGGTAGACTTAAAAATCACGTAAACTATTTCAAACCAAGTAGAAAGAGGAATTAATCATGCCTCATTTCTTTTTCCCTTTGGTGATGCCACAGAGCAAAACATTTTTGGCAAAGCTGTTACCTTTTTTAGTAACCCAGGCCTCTACTCTAAGGAATATTTTTTAAGCACATTGCATTTCTGTTACTTAAGACAAGACAGTGTTGTCAGAAAGCTTTAGTTCAATGCAGGATAACTTCCTCTCTGAATGACTTACCTTCTTTTGAGGAGGCAGGTTTTCTTCAAGGCATCTGAACGTTCACCTTTATTCATATAGATACATTAAATTGCTTTGTGACAATTAACCATCAAATTTGGTACCAAGTCTGAACCTACCTAAATCTTTGCAAAAGTAACAGAAAAACAAACAAATTGTATCTGATGTAATTCTAAGCTTCCAGGAAAATGTCATGGAGTGGATTTTTTTTGCCAACCAAATGAAAGCTACTGGACTAAATAAATAAAGAAGGTTAATAGTCCCTTTCTTAATATGAAATGAGTACCTTATTTTACTCCATAGTAGCTTGACTAAAGACATAAGAATAACACCACTTAGAAAAGGGAGGAAACAATTTATTCTATTACAAGATTCTAATCAAAACCTGAAAAACTAAAGTCTGCTAACTAATGTGCTAAATCCATAGAAACTAGTTTAATCTAACTTCAACTTATACTGCAGTTTCAGAGTTGTGTCTGCATGAGATGAAAATACCCCTATGTAGACTTCATTGACAATGAAATACATCAGATACTTCAGCAAGTAATGATAGACCCGCATAAGAAGAGGCTGTCACAGTCACAAGATTTGTCCTGGATGACACACAAAACAAATTAACATAGAACATAAAAAAAAAAAGGAAAAAGCTCTTTATACTTAATTCAATATGGCTTTTTGCAACATGGCAAAATATTACAGCTTAAAGCATACATCTCCTCACAGAGGAGAGACGAATTTTGCAGTCAAATTAAAAGCATAACAGGAAACAAGTAACATGCAGACCTTCTGCTTTTTTTGGCCAAAATGACACTGCAGCCTAACAGAATCTGGGAATATATCCTGTTTCACTTCTAGGAAGCTATTCATCTGAATTAGAGGATTAAGGTTTTATCATAATTCATTTGGTACATTCATAAAAATTTACTGTAAAAGAAAACAGACTGCAAAACACTTGATTAAAAAATTTAACTTAGGAATTTAAAATGAAATCATGTGCCCAAGTCCTGGAAACGTAAGGAATGAAACAAAGTATAAATCAATCTTCATCTATTTCTGGTTTTCTTCTTTATTCCCATCATCTTTGTGAAGAACAGGGAGAGGATGAGCCTCTGTGTTGAAGACCCAGTGCTCAAATGGAAGAAGATCATCTTCAGAAAACAGCAAATACAGGTACCTGGCAAGAAAAAAAAAAGCAGGAAATGAGACCACATCAGGGAAGTGATTTTCAAGAAAACACATAATAATTCACATTTCATTTACTTGAGTATTAAACTTCCTGTTGAGATGGCATGACTGATTTTTTCTTGCACAGCAAAAAACCTCAGAACTGGAGCGATCAAGACAAAACTTTAATCTCATTAAAAATTTAGGAGATGATGATAGATAATGAAAGCTTTTGGTTTTCTCTCTTAACAGGCCCTGCAAACTTTCCATGTAAGTTGTTTTTTATTATTTTTCTAAAGTTTTAAAATGAAAAGTATGCAATATAAGCCTGTTAAGTTCTCTGTCTAGTCAATTTGTTCCATTAGTGCTGGCATATATAATTAGATCCTATGAAAGATAGGAGATGCAATGTCTCAAAAACTATCAAGTACCTTTATCAGAAGTAAAGATAATTTGCAGATGTCAGGGCATTTAGTTTATTGACACAGATTGGAAAAAAAAGAGGCAATTTTGCTTCCCTTGGCCGGGAAACATTCTAAATTGGGAAATTCTGGATTGGCGAACTGAAACCACAACACTGTCACCTAAGAAAAGCTCTACTATTTCACTCAGATTTTGTTATGTGAGAGTGTCAAGGGTACTAATGACAAATACTTATCTGTAAAGATGATACACAGAACTACTTCACATTAATGAAAGTCAACTTTCTTAACTTACTTGAGTGTCTCTGAAAGGAAGAAACTTTGCTGCACATCATCATGGCTTTCATGATTGTTATAAACATCTCTAATGCCAGAATAGCCACCGTCTACTCTGCAGTGTTTTTCCAGTGCCTGAAGCAGGGAAGAAAACACCCAAATTAGTGGGAAGAACAAAATGAATAATATGTCATTTTTTCTGTTTGACAATAAAACTAGCAAAAACCAATTGCCTTTTTTTTTTTTTTGATAAAGAGATGAAAACTTGGTAAAGCTCTACATAGAAAACTCTAAAAAAAAAGACATAGGCATACCTGTCTGATTTTACATTCAGGAAGAGAAGAAAAATAATAAATGAATAAAGAGTGAACAGAAACCAGCTTTCAGAAAGAAAGATGTATGGGTATAAGGATTTAAAGACATATGGATTTTCACTTACATTATTTTTCCTCTTTTTAATACGAGTAACAATAGCCTTTCTCTCCCAACCTCTGAGCCTTTGGAAATTGTGTTACCTATACCTTTCCTGGTCATATTTTGGTACTTAAAATGATTGTGACATAATTGAACACCATGTTAAAGATCAGTCTTTTCCTTACCTCCTGCAAATCCCTTCAAAAAAAGGAAAGGCAACTCTCCATTTTCTGTGTAAGTTGACTTCTCTTTGCAATTATTTAATTTTTCAATGGAAAACCACAGACATTGGGCTCTGACTGAATTTCTTTTGTGCAGCAGTCATATTTTTCTTTACTACCTCTCTGAAAAACCTTTGTCTGTTACACAGAACTAGACAGAAAGCCAGGACTAAACACAATATAATTTAGCTGTAACAATAACAACGTGTTTTTCTCTAGCTAGTTTCCAAACTCTTTATTCAGTTAAAAGGTGTAGAACAGATGACTGATTCCTAGTTCACCATAAAAAGGAATACACGGGCCACCTAAAAATACAATTTATTTTCTGCCCACAGGAATTTTCCCTGCCCACAGGAAACAGGTCCTATATTTATGAAGGAGAAAAAAGATCAGATGAAGAATATATATAAAAGGGCAAAAAAGATGCTGGAACTGTAGAAGGTATATACAGTGAGACTATTTAATAAACTTTGTTGCTTTTCTTTATCTTAGATGTTTGCAATAGAAAGGTGGTATCTATATGCCTATATATCAGCCATAACTTCTTTAAATACACTGCTATCTAATAACTTATTTGAATATTGGTTATCACTACTATATTTAAAAATATTAATAATTTTCTTTCTAATTTATGTGTTTCATAAGGCCACAAGTATTCTTACTCTGTTTATTTTTCTTATTTTCTCTTACAATAACTCTGTGGTATCACACAGTATAAGGAAGGAGTAGAGAGAATTTAAGATGATTATATTAAAAACAGCTCATTATTCAAAACTAAATTCAGAAAATGCTACTTAACCGTAAATAACTTCTGGCAATGAAAATGACAGTAAGGATGGTGGATGACTGCATTCACTCAGGACCACACTACTGTGAAACAAGGTGTTTTCTGTGGAGATGGTATTGGAACTACAACTTGCAGGCAGAAATACCTGGGGCTTTATCCCCCCAACAGAGAGCCAGGAGATAACTGGTCCCTCCCTTTCTGAAGTTACTACAAATATCACAGAAGTGAGTACAGGATGTATAGATTTTATTTAGGGAAAGATGCTGCATTTCAAAACACACAAGCTAAAAAGCAAGGCAGAGGATATATCTAAGCCAGGCAGAATAAGTATTTTCTGATGACAGATGGGACTAAGAGTCACTAATAATTACTGAAGTATTCATCACCTTCCCCTGCTCTAAAGACTCTTTAAGATCTGTGGTTTGCTGTGATTAGATATCCTAAACGTCCTTGATTTAGCTGGAGTCTCTGTAGCTGTCTGCACACATTTGGCTTGCATGTCAGGCTCTCCTTAGTTTTCACTGGAGAGTAAGCTGCCTACTGTGTATTTAAAAGGGATTTTTCTCCAGCAGAGAGCCTTTAAAATATAACAGCCTATTTGTCTTTTCTTATGTGTCTTTAGGTTCTTTAATTTTCCTGGACACTTTTACTAAATGACAAATATACTTAAGTTTAAAGAAGTAATTTCCTCTGGCTGGTATACTTTCCTCTTGTCTACTTCAACCTCCAACAAATTCAAAATGCTACATCTGTGTCTGGATTTCCAATGTCAAACAAAAAATTATGTTTTTCAAGGCACAGCAGCAGCAGAACTTGAAGGATGAGGCTACTATGCAAGGAAATATCTGCATTCTAAACTGGGAAAGGTAAAATAAAAGCAAATTGCATTTACCATTTATACGCTCTAATGTACTTAGAGCACTCTTTGAGTTCAGAGGCATCATAAAGGCACCTGGAGGCACTGCTATGATGTAAACTAAGGGGTTAACTTGCCCCATGTTTGCCTTCTGGTGGTATCTGCTTGATGCAAATATGCAAAGCATCTCATCCCTCAAAGCTACTTTCCACCTAACTAAAGGCACAGGACATCCACCTGCAGGTTTAGTAGGATAAAAAGGCTCTAGGTTGTCCACCATCCTGGCAGTGATGGGCTTTTGTGCCCTTTCCTGCAGTTTGAGAGTACAGCGATGTTCACAGTGATAGGGGTAGTGGTGGGCAGGAAGAAATAATCAAACACATTTTAAATAAGTAGTTCTCAGAAAATGAGGGTGGCTAGGATCAGTTATGATACAGTAGTGGAAAACATCAAGCACAGTGAAAATTGACTGACAGTCTCAAACTATCATAATGGGGAAAAACAAAGGAAGTGCTACCAATTTAAAGTAGGTGCCACATTTATAATGCAGAAAGGGAGGCTTTCATGAGCTAAGCTGATAAAACCTTTCTGACTCAGTGGATATTGCTGGTGGTCCTAACTGCATTTTCTCCAGCTGCTGAAGTACATATAAAATTATCTTGGACCCAAAGCAGCAAAACAAATTCATAAAAAAAAAAAAAGGAGAGGCTATAACATATTTTTAGTCTATAAAGTTAGAGAAAGACTTAAGAGACTTGTCAGAGAGCTCAGAAGTCATGACTCTAAAACAGCCTCTTTTTCTACTACAAGGGCACTGGGAAAAAAATCTAATGAGTTGTTATTGCCAGAGTAATGAGTTGAAAGTGGACATGAAACACCTGAAGAATAACTTTTTTTGGACAAAACCCAAGTAGTCTGATCATTAGTTTCCTCTTTTTTCTTGTTTCAATCTCAGGTTCCCCTTTGTGCAACAGGTACTGGTAATTAAACCAATGACCCTCAGTGGTTGGGAGCTTCCCCAAGGACAGAATGGGTCAGGTGCTCTTTGGGGCAACATTAAGGAGGAAGAGGGAACAGAATCTATTAAATAGTTACAGTAAGCTAGCATGATATGTGCTGTAACTAAAAAATACTGTATTAGGTAGAGCTGTATGGCTATAAACACCAAGAGAGAACAGGAAGAAAAAAGATTTTAAACCTACAACTGACTGCATAAGTTCTGGAAAGCTGTAAGGTTTGTTTTTGTGAAACACCCAACTGCATGTTAGGACAGTGGAAGATGGGCCCTGGGCAGAATGGGACCAGCTGCATCTCCCACACACAGGCTGTGTTAGAGCCAGATTGAGAATAACCACAAGAATGTTAAACAAGGAACAAGTGGGGAGTGAGAAGGTAAACAAGTGTACCAACGTGAAAGAAACACAAACAAACTGAACCAAATGGGTAAAGAATAATAATAATTAAAAAACCCCAACATTTCAATTGTTTGTAACAATGTTATCAGTGTGGGCAGTAACAATGAGTCAGGAAAAACATCTCCTGGAGAAGGAACAGTTGGCATTGCTGAAGCCTGATGGGATGACTTCCACAAACAGCCATTGTAAATATGCCAATTATAATCTGCCTGGGAAGATTCCAGTACTAAAATGTGTGCCTATGGGTGGTGTTAGCAAAGAAGAAAGTAAGGAACAGCCCTCTAATTAGAGGTTTTAAAAACCAAATTGCTTTGGAATTAGTAACTCAGAAGCATATTGTTTCAGGGCCCCCAGAGCCAACACCGGGAGGGAGGCAAATACAATGCCCTAAATAACTACTCTCTACCTAGCTGAATACAGTGCTCAATGCAGGTATGGAACAATCCTGAATATTCAGGCAAGAAATTTGAGAGTATAAACATAGTTAATACTACTATTCTTGATTTTGCCTTAAATTTAATTCTTGGAGGATATCTAATTACCAGACTTGAAATACCCTTTTTTTCCACAATGCTCAACAGCACAACATTTCTGATATGATCAGTATCTACGCAGAGACTACTGAATACATTTACAGATCTTGGTTGCTGTGGAGGGAGTTGGGTTTATGGGGTCATAACCCAGTAACAGCTCTCTAGTAGGGTCCCTTAGGGATGAGAAATGGTAGGACACAAGTCTACATGTTCTACCCTCAGAGTAGAGCAACCTTCTGTAACTAGTGGTGTAAGCCCCACCCAGAAGGTTGTACTCATACACTTCTAGAAGCAAGAGGCGTTGGGTAAACTGACAACAGGATATTTTTCAAATCCTGGAAAGCAATACCTCTGCACAAGAGAGGTCACTGTGAACAAAACACTGCAGAGAGTTTTGATTATTTTTTAAATTTTTCTTAAGTACACAGAGCCAGAAAAATAATGCTCTTCAGCTTGCTATATTTCCTATCAGATGTCAGATAATTTAGCAAGGGCAACATCAGTGTGAGGAGGACAGAAGTGAACTGCAGAGAAGTGTAATAAGGATCCATACCTGGATGGTGAAACATGGTCAATCTAAAGGCTTTCAACCTTAAGAGTAAGAGTGATTAACTGCTGAGATAAAGGAAACAACGGATTTGGCAAGCCCATTTTTTGCAGTGCAGACTAGCTGCCCTTTTGGAAGGCTTGTGCTAGACAAACACAAATAGCTAGATTCAGCATGACTGGTTGAAGCTCAAAGGCCAGTGGGACAAAAAAAGTCAAATCTGGAAGAGATCATTGTCATTTAGGGAGTTTTGTCCATATAATTTATGCTTATTGAAAGTGACATGGCTTTATGTTTGGTACTATCTAGTCCTTCATCCTGGCCTTTGTCACCTTAATTAAAATCACCTTCATACAATTACTGAAAATACATTTCATAAAACATTTCCATATCCAAGGCTCAAATCTGACACATGTATGCACTTTCCATTCACATGCAGCAACACTCAACATGTTGGACATTACATCCAAATGTGACCCCTAATCCTAGAAGTATTAAAGAGGAAGAAATCACAAGGTACTTTTCTATTATACAATATCAGCAGCATTTGGTTTTGCCAAAATGTAATATATTTGGCAAATGAATTCCTGTAAATCTGAATTGATATAATGATTTAAAATGAATATTCAGACTCCAACTGCTGAACATGTCCAGGCATCATTCAATAGCTCACTTAACAATATTACTAGGATTTAACAACAAAAAAGTCCAAGAGAACATTACCTCAACAGCTTCCCATCCCCACTCCCTGTACTTTGGATCGTGAGTGAGGCGCCACATGTACATGTAGGTCTCTATGACTTCTGGTCGTAGGATGTAGTATTTTTCATTTTGTCTTGTAGCAATGGCCTCAACACCACCATCAAATCTGAAGGCTTCTGGTCCCAGTTTCATTCCTAACCAATAAAAAAGCATGGACTAAAATAAAGGCATTAAAAAAGGTTTCAAATTATGTAACCAAATCCAACTCCCCAAATCACCAAATCAAGCTAGACTTTTATGTGGCACAAAGCCAGGTTACCCAAAATGATATAATTTATGAAAGACACTGCAGCTCCTGTTGTTTTTAATATTTTATAAATAATTTGGAGTAGGAGAGAGCTGTTCTTCACCAATGCCTTAAATGGCACTTACAGTTTGAACAGTGATACTAACATTTGCATTCTGGAAGACTTCATGTAATTAGCAACAAGTGAAATTTTACCTAAAAGATGAGGATATTTACTTTTCTATATAAAACTGGAAAATACACTCTGGGACCTGAAATGCTGCCAGGGTTATTTCTATGCGAAGGTGATAAAATCCAAAGGAATTTCCTGTACAGAAATCCACTTTCTTTGTGCAATTCTATTGTTTGCAGCATTGTATCAGCAGAACTGAGTGTAAAATATTCTTTTGTGCATAAAACATGAATAATACCTATATTGATGCATAAATGAACAGAGTCCCTCTGTTGTATTCAGCTATACAGAAATTGGCATAGTGAAAGAAGCTTATTAATTACTGTTCTGTAACTGTCATGTCAATTACTACAGTGAGGAGATACTTCAGGTGCACAGAAATTGTTTATAAAACAGAGCAGCCATTTTAAAAGTTACTCTTAAAGCAAGGCAGCATTTGCTCAGAAGGGATGAACACTTCTCACCGTGCTACAATTTTCATTCAGCTTTATGCAAAAACACCAGTGGCTGCCTTCACGAAGGCAAGCTGTGCAGGCAAACCCTGCAGGACGGTACTCACGTGTACGGTCATAGGATTCATGGCAAGTCCTGGCAATTTCAGCACCCAGCTCGATGTGATGGCCTGTCTTGTCACTGGGTGCTCCATCTGCTCCCAGGGCAAACATGCCTCCAGCAAAACAAGTGAGGTGTCCCATCTTGTGCTCCAGCAATCCGCCCTTCCACTCGGCGATGTACGTCAGGCCCCCGCTTGACTTTCGGATGAGGTGGGTCTCTATGGCCTGCAGAAGGACATGGTCTCAAACCAACGGCTCATTTGGTCAAGTGCAAAGGACAAAGCTTGTATGCTGGCTGTTTTTGCTCTGTATTGCCTTTGCTCATAAAGTGCAATGGATAATATGAGCCAGCATAACTTTGAAGTGCAGCCAAACCAAGGCAGATTAACATACATCTGTAATGATGACTAATTTTGCTTCAACTTCGAGCAATTTACAGGGTACGTTTTATAAAAATGTTGGAAAGATCTACAAAATACATTTCAAATTTTGAAATATTTTGTTTTTTCCCCTTTTTACATTGAGCAGTTTCAGATAATTTAGCTTTCAGTAGTAATTTAACTTTCAATAGTTATTAGCCATCACTTCAGCTTCTGTATTTTTTGTTTTAATTCTGACTTAAAGGAGGTGGTTATTGATGTAATTTCATGTAAATTATATGCAATCATAACTCATATTCAAAACATTTGACTCAGTGTGTGCAGTGAATAATGTTAGGCCTCTGAGTCTAGATGGCATTCCCAAAGTTCAATGGGTTTCCCCTCCCAAACTGAAGTCCTCTACTTATCTATCAAGAGCAGGGTCTCACTGAGATCTCTGGAAAAAAAAAAAACCTAAGCAGAATAAAAATACACAAATCTGGAGGGAACTGGAAGTTGATGATGTTAGCAATGTATTTACAAAATCCAGGAAGGCAACCTTCCATTGTGGGAAGAAAAGAATTAAAACAATGGAGGAGGTGCAGAAGAGCACATTAATTAGAAGCCCGCAAAGAAAGTAAGGTATTACTCTTTAAAAAAGTAATGGAGAGGAGATAACTGTGTCATACATTCAGCTATCCATTAGTGCTCTGGTTGTTCTGTTGAAATCATAAGATTCAGACACAGTACTCAACATGCATTACACAAGAGAAAAGCATCACTACAGACAGCTATTAACAAAAAAGCCAGGAGTTTTAAAAAAGTTTTATAAAGAGAAAGTGGTGACTGTAGTTCTGTAGTTACTTCTCTCCATTTAAGCATTTGTAAAGGCTTTTCCTATAAGCATGAAAAATCCTCTCTAAATTAGAAGCATCAGCAGAATAATTGTACAATTTTTATATACTTTTTTTTTTCTGCCAAGAATGTCACATTGAAAACTATACTTTGTCCTCCAGTAATATTAGAGCAAAGACACTTAGTAAGGTTGTTTTCTGCCCAGATCCAGAGGCACTATTAGCTCGGAAAACTCCTCCACCCCTTGTTTCCACCTTGATTGCATCCTTGTACCACTAGGTACCTAGTGGAAAACATACCTAAATTTTAAAGCAGAAGTAAATAATGAAAATTCCTGTGCTTTAAACAAATTCTGCTTTAAAAAAAATCCTGCATAATTTAACCTATAAAAAGAGGAATTAGATGTGAAAGGGGAAAGGTGAGGAAACATACAACAATTTTGCAGGAAATAGCTTTCAGACCTATTTGGGCATTCTAACAACTAAGCTACCTAAAACCAAGTTGAGAAAGAAAAAACTTCAATGACATTTCATGGGTATCTCCCATCTCACCAAAACAACAGTTCTAAAAATAGGCAATAAATCTACCGGCCACTTAGCTGTTGGGTCAGAATTTATTTAAAAAGTAAACGACTATAAAAATAGATTGATAACTAAATTTACCTATGTTGCATTTTTTAAGTGATGACTGAAAAACAGAATGAAATATTACTGTATCTGACTGCCATAACAGCAATGATGCACTTTTGAACTATATTGACTAGACCAGAGTTGATTCTTGTAGTATAAAAATGGATTTTGTGATACCAATTAGTGTTGGTAAGTTTTTTTTCTTCTTTTGGTTCAAGATTAAAGTTCAGGCTGAAAAAGGATGCCTTCCAAGAGTTTTAAAATTATTCTAAAAAATTGGTGTTAAGAAACTAACAAATTGATGTTGATTGATACCAAGAATGTCACAAAATAAAAATATATTTCCAATTTAAGTATTCGTGTTTAGTAAAGCAAATCATCTCTGTTTTATAAATGGGGCCTATTAAGAACTAGTACATATGTCTATTAAAAGTTATTTTATTATGTAACCATCTTATTTAAAGCTATTTTTATGAGGTAGTTATTAGATATATTACAGACTCTCAGATTGCTCTGTCATGCTTTGTACAATCTTGAGTCCCTGAGTGCTAGGTAACACCTATATCAGTGCTTATGTGTTTATTAATAGCATGCTAGGTCACTAGGCATGTTTACCTAGACATGAAATCTGAAGTTTAAGAGCAGGATAGGAAGGAAGGATTACGTTCCTGTAGGGGAATGCTACTTGCTGTCTGCAGTGCTTTCGGTGCAGTTCTGGCAGGGAAATCAAGTGAGTAAAACAAGTTATCATAAAAGGAGAATATGTAGTGTGGTGACAAAGAACCACCCAAGTGAAAAGATCTGTCTGGTACAATTGATTCTGAATTTCCTACTTAAAATAGACTTATTTTTACTTTGATATAATTATGTACTCACTTCAAGAGACAGATTTATTTGAATTGCAAGTCTTCTATTTCAACTTGCTCCCCAACTACAAATAATTCCTTCCTGCATTGTTTGCAGGTCAGGTGGAGGGATGTAGCACCTCTCCTATGAGGAAGGGCTGACAGAATTGGGATTGTTCAGCCTGGAGAAGAGGAAGCTTCAGGGTGACCTAACTGCAGCCTTCCAATACCCAAAGGGAGCCTACAGGAAAGATGGAGAGGGACTTTTTACAAGGGCATGTAGTGACAGGACAAGGGGGAATGGTTTCAAACTGAAAGAGGGTAGGCTTAGATGAGATATTAGAAGGAAGTTCTTTCCTGTGAGGGTGATGAGGCACTGGAACTCATAGCCCAAAGAAGTCGTGGATGCCCCATCCCTGGAAGCTTTCAAGGTCAGACTGGATGGAGCTCTGAGCAAGTAGCAAAGGTAGCTACAAATATATGTTACCAAAGGGAGCAATAGCAGATGCTACCTGGGAGTAGAAAAAAAAAAACAAAACCCTGAAACAAAAAAATTGAGACAACCTGGGGCTATAGTGGACAAAAAAGGAGAGGGAAACTAAAGGTAAATAAACATTTTACAGATATTTAAAGAAATACATTTACTACATGTAAAGCTGTTATGGCATACAATATGTCAGGTACCCATAAGCTTTTAGAGCCAGAGTAACTTTTTACAGCGAATACAGTTCCTGGTGATTTTTCTTTTTAAGCTTTTACCTAAGGGTCTGCTTATAAACCTTACTGCAGTAAAGCCTTCAGCCAAATTACTTTTTTCTCCATCTTGTGGGAAATTATTCCTTCAATGCAACAACTGTATAAATGCTTGTGCACTCAATTAGAAACACAAACAGTCCTTTTTACAGTTTGAATTGAGACTCAAGTGCTCCTTGCATTACTACTGGCATCTTTCTCATGAGTTTGCATGTTAAAATTATGCCCTTGCCTATCTGTCACAGTGAATGAGACATTAGGAATTGTTTCAACTACAGGATTGAAAATTGCAAGTTTGTGTAATCTCCGTTATTGACAGCATAAAGGAGAAACTCTTCGGTTTTTCCCAACCTGATTTCTTCTCCCTCCTGCCCTCATTGTTAAGGCAATATGTTTTGTGTTCTCTGCTTATCAGCCTGTTCCTTAACCTATACATTACACTGCCAGTTCCCACCCTTGCAAAAGTAAGCAGAATTGGACCCTCCTAATAAATAACCATTCATCTTCATTCAGGTTCTTCACTTCTTTAAGCTTTTCACACATCTTAAATGATGTCTTCACCACCCCCTTCAGTCCATCCCTGACTTGATTTTGTGGTTGCAAAGTCCTTCATTTACCCTTTGAGTTGTTTAGAATGTATTGTTTATAGGGAAACACAGAAGACCCAAAACAGAATCATCTCACTGTTCAAATGAGTTAAAAACTAATCAATAAGCTTATTTTTACAGGTGTTCTCTTGGTGCATTACACTGACAGGTAACAAAAACACTAACTGAGATGCCTGCAGAGCACAGGTGGAGGCCTCTTAGGAAAAATGATCTGCTCCTCAAGGCTGCTCTAATTCTAAATAGACATGTTAGACTGCTGAAGGAGCTGAGATAACAAATTACAAACCTCAAACGGCAATGCAACCCCACAGTTCTGCTACCTATAGCTTTTAGGCATTTTACCTCTCCTTTTACATTATCTTCTTAATTATGATTAATGAACTTCAATGATTACTGCTGTTTTAACAAAACCCAGGTGGTTTCATTTCCCACCTCAAGATGTCACTGTAGCTGGAGATTAAACTGCCCAGCAAGACAGTTCTGTATTTCAATATCTTAATAAATTTGCAACTTCAAAAATACGATTCTATTTCTAAATTTCAAGGGTTTATAATGTCTGTTTTGGGGATAATTACAACTCTGCAGGCGTCTTCACAACAAAGCACCATAAATTATCTCTGTTCAAACTTTTAATATATTTTTCTTCCCCTAGGAATTTTCATAAACAGTATTTTGATAATTTGAAGCAACCGTGAGGATGGAAGAGAATTCTACCATGTGTTATTTCCAATAATTCAAAGATGTATAATGTCAATTGCTTACTTATTTATTTTAATATTTACAGCTTGCACCAGTACATCTTATTGCCTTGAAACAGCACAGAGCAGCAGGTCAGGATTGCTGCGGGTTTCTATGATTCTGTGAGAACAGAAATTCTGTGAGTTTCTATGTAAAATTTCTGCTGTCTTGTTACTTTTTTACTTCCCTTACATTTTCTCTGTTTAGTTGCAACAGAGAATGCAACTATCTAATGCAATAGATACTTTTCTTTCTCAACCTTCTCAATTAATCAAATTTATCCCTTACTGCAAATTCCAGTGAGTTCATGACAAAAAGTTTATTAATAGAATAGGAAGTTCAAGCCCTTGTTCCAAACAATTTAAATACTTCTGCCAAAGAAAAGTAGTGTCTTATGCTGAGGTCCTCACTGCCTACTAAACTGAGCTTTAAAAATCAGAACTGAAATCTGAACACAGTCACTTGGTTAAACACGATATATAAGAAACATTTTAAAAGCACCAAAGCACTTACTTCTTTTGGACTTTAGACATGTTATGTAGACAAGCTTACATGTGCAATGAAATGTGAGTGCTTATAATGGAGATACTTAAATTTTTAAAGGGGAATCATTGGCAAACATTTAACTACTGTGATACCTATTCATTTGATCACTAAAGAGATCATTAAGTTCCAGGGGAAAGCTGACTATTTACTTGTGTTCGAAAATCATTATTTTTTCCCTCTATAGATCTATTAGTGTCTCTCAGAGCACCAATGCTCTAGCTCCAAATGTACTAGATCTTGTGTGTTACCAGAAGGATAAATTTATTCATATTTTAAAACAGTATTAATGGTCTGGCATAAAAAATCAAGTCACTCTCAAAATGTTACATTGTACATGTTCTGAATACTCTAGGATATCTGTTGATTCTGGCAAGTTTTTTTTTTTTGTTATCAGAAAAGGGAAGGGAAAATAGCATGGCTAGTAAGGACATGGCTGCTCTGAAAAGAGTAAAGCCATGAGCAAAAACCATAGAACTTCTCTTTATAGACTTTTCTAGTTAAAATCCTTCCTAAAGATTTCTAACAACATTAAAGCTTGCTACTTCTCCTGAGAGTCCACAAAAAAGCAAAAATTTGAATAAATACTTTATCTGGACCAAAACTTAAGACATTGTGCGGTTATAAGCAAATTATTAACAATTTAAAAACCTGCAGAAGCCTGTCTTTTGCATTGATGCTTTCTGTAAGCACTTGCAGAGAAGCTCAAAACTCTTGCTGAGAGGGGAAATACAGTGAAGAGAATAACAAGGAGCAGCGAGTCCTCTGGACATTCTCATCTGCTCAGTGCAATGAATCTTGTGTTCCTACATAATGCAGCCATACTATCACTACGTGCAGAACACCAGTGCAGCTGGCTGATAAGTATTTTAAACATGACAGCTGACAAAACTGCCTGTTTACTGATTTTAACACATTTAACTTACATTCAGTAATATTGCCTCCCACCTCCTACACCAAAAAAAGACCCCAAAACAAAGTATGCAGTGGGAATGCTCGGTACCAACTGTTTCATTCTAAGATGGGCTGCTATTGCAGCATCCTGCCTGCCCTGTTTATGTATTTTCTTCAATGCCAAGGAGTGCTTAAGTATTGAATATTCAAGTCATTAACCACTTTTAGCTTTACCCAGTATGACAAACCATTATATTTGAGTTGCTGCAGTTCTCTCATTATTCACATCAGTTATGCAGTTTTTAAGACCACTATGATCACAAAAGCAAACCACTTCAAGCAGCTTAATGGGGACTGCAGTCAGCACAAACCAGCCACCTGACTGGCACCTCAGTTAAACAGATCCTCACAAAACTCCAGAGATGAAAAAAGCCTATCTGCCAATATCATGTTCTCAGTTTGCTAACGACACTTCGTTTTCCCTCCCCTTTCAAGGAGAAAGGAGTCTCCATGGATATTTTTTATTTATCTGAAAGGCTGAAATCAACAGCTCTGAAAAATATTCACTACTTAATGCTGACAGCTAAATATACCCAAAATCCCCCAATCAAAATCAAAGCTTCCTTTGGCAGTGTGCAAACTGAGTATATATCAAAGCTAGTCTCCAAAGTTAGCAATGTGCCAAAAAAAAATTAACACCCCCAAAAAAAGTAATTCTATATATTTTCTGTCTGAATACTCAAAATCCTGTGGACAGAAATTACTTTTTCCGCTTCTGATACCCACAGAAGTTTACTGCATTCACAGCATGGCTTAATTGTGCAACCCAGCCTAGCAGCAAATTCTGAAATGGTGTTGAAATCTGGCAGAGTGGCCATGGCACTGCTTCACAACATGTTCCTCTTTTGGCCATTTCCATTGTTTCCACTTCCATGTGCTATGTTCTGCAGAAATCACTTGTTTTCTTGTCAGGATCATCTGAGCAGTTGTTACCCATTAAGAAAGAATAAACAATCTAAATGTCTAAAACTGAACTAGTTACCCTGACTCAAGGTAAAACTGCAGAAAGCAGCTGCTTTACCTCACTGAAACCACAGGGCCACCAAAGGCTGCACTGAACTGAGCTGCTTGGGAAGTAGTGGTGAGGGATTTTCCCTTTTCCTGTGAAGTTCTTCTGGGGTGAGTTACCATTCTCTTTACAGCCTCTAGATATGCCACTTCTCTAGAACTACACTGAGAAGAGGATGAAGGCAGAGTCAGAGAGAGAGAATAAATATATATGTAAGATGTAGAAAGATTGCAGAAATAGCCATAAATAAATATAATGGGAAAAACTGGAAAAGATACCTGACTATCAGACATCAAGCGTGAGACAACCTATTTACAGGAATAGAGGAAAATTGCCCTTCAGCTTAGAAAATGAGGGCTGGCACATTTAAGAGGGGAGGATTTGATGCAGTTGCTTGTGACACTGCTGTTGCTAGACTAGATATAGGTGAACCCACAAGGTCCATTTTTACTCTAAATTATCATGGTCTCTTATAAACCTACTCAATTGTGTCTCAGAGATCAGCTTGTTAACTGAGTGAGATGATTCCTGTCCTGGATACTTGCAAAGACTGATGGATTATTCTATTGGCAGTTATTTCCTCAAAATATAGCTAGAAGCTGAATACACATTTGTTCTGTAACTAAATGTTGCATGCTATCCATTGAAACCAGTTTAGGAAGATCTCTTACTTAATGTATTATGTGAAGCAGGACATTATTTGTATTACTTTTCAAAAGAGAAAAAATAGCTTACATTAAAAATACATTCACTTGTCTTTTTATGTGAATTCTACAGTTTATGAATTCCTCTGATGGCCTTATACATTCATACTATGCTCTGGTATTCAAAACAAGACTATTTTGGCCCCTTTTCCCATTAGAAATAAAACTCTTTAAAATAGCTTCAGCCATATATGCATTTTCATGGCAAGCAGAAGCAGTTTTTAAATCTAGTCTGACATCTTAGTTATTGCTTTTAACTTAAGTCATTATATAATCTATAGGTGATAAAAAAATTCTAATGGAAAGCATTCCTTTTTTTCTTAATATGATTTACAGAACAATGTGAAAAATAACCACTAGGCTCTATCTAAATAGATTTCAGCTTTTCACAGTGAACTATATAACTCACCATATATTTTCATTTGTGGTTTCTGGATAGCAGAAGATATTGAATTAGGCATCAAACCTTCACATCACTCTTTCAGAATCAGGTGGGTATGTGCTGGACTCAATGGCCAGGAATAATCATGCTGTTCCCTTTGGCACAGTCTTAAAAAGATTCTGAGAATGCTGGGGGAAATTTCTCTAAGAAAATACCAAGCAGACTCAGAATGCCCAAACTCTGCAGCCTTAGTTGTTGTAAAGAAAGTCTGCAGCTTGCACAGACATCTAAATCAGCTCTAATTTAGATAAGTAGTGGATCGATAGCAATGAAGCAAGTATCAGGATGGATTTCAAATCAGGACAGTTACCCCAGTGAAGAACCTGGAATCTCAGTGGGGCCCAACCATACTGCAGTTTCTGTGAGGCTGAAACTTTGCTGCTGCTTTCTGAACAAGCTACTTTACAACATCAAGCTGCAACTCCTAATGCTGCATGTGCACTTCCAGCTTTGGTACAGATTTACTTCAGTACAGAAAACAGAAAACAGGAATGTCATAGATCAGAAAATACTGGAAATAGCAACAGCCAGCAGCATAAGGAAATCTGGTTTTAGTCAGGTGCTCTCAAACACTAACACTCTGGTCAGACATGATGCTCGGACTGTTTCTGAGCTAGTACTACTAAAAAAGTATTAAGAAAATAGGAACATTAAATACAGTCATATGCAGCAGGGCTGAGACCTTGTCATTGATACTGTCACTTCCAGTGATGTTGCTGAACAGGCAATTCTGCTCCTCCAGCTGAAATCTGAGCAGGTAGAACTGGTCCTGCAATGCAGGGGCTGTCACCACTTCTGCTCCCTGCTCGGACCTCAATAAAAACCTGATGTTTTTAAGCCAGTGGAAGTAGAAGGCTAGAAGCAGCTTTGAGGTGCTTCAAAATGTCTTCTGTGGTAAAATGGATTGATAATTTCACACACTTTGTTCTCTCTGGCTGCCAACCCAATGGCTGGGCTATTACAACAGCACTCTTCTTATGTTATAGCCTCAAATGCACTCAAACCTAATTTAAGATCCACCTTTTGCTCTGAAGTTGAAACCATGCTAGCAGTGAAAATGAGGCTGACTGCATCCAAATCTGCACTTACAAAATTAAAGGCAAGATTTCCTTAGCAGAGGATACTTGGTTGTCAAATTCACAACCACCAGAGATCACACCCTCCCTCAGATCTTCACACTTGACTTTCCTCTCTAATGAAAAAAAAGATGGTTGCAATAAGCAACCATGGTTGTATTTTTTTAATGCCACTACTTGTTGTGTATGGGAAGTAAAAGGAGACTCCTGACTTCCCTCGGGACAGTGCATTTCCAGATATATGAAAGAATAAGCAGATATTGCTTAGCATCTCAAAGCCTTGTCTATAGAGGCACTGTAGATACACACAGTTAATAAAAGTCCTGGCCCTATACAGCTTCCAGTCAAAACAGATGAAAGGATGGGGAAAAAATAGAAGTAATATTATCCTCTTTTTTAATATATAGCTATATATATGAAAGCAAAGAACTGAGAAAATAGGTCATTTGCCCAGGACTGGAAGGAAAGCCTGTAAATATGAATTTAAGCGGAATATTTCCCAAGTCTCAATCTGGTGTCACAAACCCATTATTTCTCCCAAAACAGCATATTAAGGAAATACCATAAATAACAAAGCAAAGTGCAGACCAGCAGGATCATAAATAGAATACCATACAGAAATGTAAGTATGAAAAGTTTTGATTTTATAAAACTGTCTCTTGTGTCTAATTGGGCTGTTTTGCAGAAGCTGACAAATATATGCTCTTGTACCAAAAAGTCATTGTGAAATGACACCCCTATATTCATTTCTAATTATCTACCATAACACATTGATCCATGTGTGGACCACAGTCAAAACACTTTTTATGGCTGAAACACGTGAGAGAATTGAACACAAGAGAGGAACTCCCTCCTGGATATAAAGGAAAAGGACAAGACTGATATGTATCTAGAGAAGACTCAGGAAAAAGAGCTGAACCTCTATCTGAGAGCTACTTGTAGATGCATTTTTTTATTGCTTATTTTATATTTCTGTCCTCCAGAGACAATTGACTATATTGCAGTGAAAGAAATAAAATAGTTATACTTCAAAAATCTCCCATTTCCCGCAGTATCTATATTCCTCTAGCCCTTTTATTTGAAGAAGTCTCTTTTAAAACAGAAACTAGTTCTTTAAAAAACACCCTGTGGAAGCAAATACATAAATCTCTCATATTGTTCTCAGAGCCTGTCTCTTTAGGATTATTATAGATTAGATTATTATGGAAAGGAAGATTTAAATGCCTTATTTACCTGAACAGCATCATAATACATCTTCTTCCCGTCTTCATCTGTCTTGTCTGACATCAGCCATGCCTTGAGCAGATATTCATAAAAGCTATCCCCAAGCCCTCCAATGGAGACATGATCTTAATAGGGAAGAAAGAGATTGAACAGCAATTTCATCTTCAGCCAAGACAATAAAATACAATTAGAGTTGGAAACAGTGTATTTAAAGATCTATTTCTACAACATCTTTAATAAACATAAGCGTGGAACCTCAGGAAAAACTTTTCTGGTATATACAGGGAATTATTTCTTTTATTGCTATATTTTTGATCTAGCTAAAACACCATAGTTATTTAGTATCCACAATGTGCTGCAGGAGATCATGGCAAAGAGAAAACAATTTATATGTGTCCATTCTAATTCATGTCATCTATTCCATACAAAACCGTGTCAAACTAAGTTGGTATTTTTATTTTAAAAAGGTAAAAAAGTAGAAAGTGTTCTCTGATTTGATAAAGGCTTTCCCTTAATGCGCAGGCATTGCTCTTTTAGTCACTAACTTTCCATTTGAGTCACTTCATAAAAAAAGCTTTTAGCTCCTTACTGCAGAGTTGAATTTCAGGTTATTTAGTGGTATTTCAAAATGCTGAGCCACATGTTTAAAAATAATACTACATTTTTGAACACCCGACTGCTCTCGGAACTCAGCAGTGGTTTGGAAGGGAAAAAAAGGACTTCACTACATCTACAGGGGATTGTTGCTGTGACACTGCTTTATTCTGCCCTATGCTTACTATGTGAAACAAGCTGGTACTACAGATGCTGTGATTATTCAATTGCACAATTTAGGATGTGACTCTGGAAACACTAACACCACACAAGCCAGACATTCAACATCAGTTGCACCAGTGATGGGAAATTTAGTGATGCTCTCAGCTGCTTGTACAAGATTGTACCTACTTACTGTCCAGGAACCTAAAATATTCTTGGAAAATTTTGATGGGTTTTGTTTTTGAAAATTTTGAAGAGGTTTGCTTCTGAAACCTGTTGCTGCCTGGTAAAATTATGTGCTTTGGCATTTATTGAGTCTTCAGTGAAAAATTTCCAAGTGCTTTACCAGGACTACTCATCTATAACTGTCAATTTTACAGCAAAGGAGGGGTCTGCTAATTCCACTCAAGAAATCCAGGATGGAGATGTCATTACACAGATCACACAGGAAGTCCCTGAGTCATACCACAAAATTCTGGCCATGAGAAAACAAAACAAAACAAAACAAAAAAACCCTGCATGGGATGATCCAGACTCATAAACCAAGATGCAGAAGGGTTAATGATACTGAGCTCACACTTCCTGACACCTAACTCTAATCTTATCTTCAAAGTTATGCCCCTGTTGGTAGAATTCAAAGGAACTCCGATAATTTATTTTTGTACCCCTTTCTCCATTGAAAGCCTCCCTTCACCTTCCAGACAGGTTGCAAAGACATGCAAATACAGAAGATAGATATTTGTCTATTCAAACTATAACAACAGTGTCCTTTTCCTCCACTATCCTGTGCATGCAAAAAAAAATAAATTTAGTTGTCTGACTGTATCCTGTCCCTTTGCCTACCAAATATATTGTACCATCAAACCTGGGTTTGAAATGGCTTTTTTTTTTTTCCACTCCAGCCTCTTTTGAATGAGATATTGAAATTCTGGGAAGACTATACATTTTTTAAATTAAATGTTCATGATCCAAAAGGAGAAGAGGTTTCTTAAAACAATGGGAACATTTCCTGTGATCAAAGGCTGATCTTTGAACAGCAGCATTTAAATGACCTTTACAGTTTCCTAAATAAATTACCATAGAAACCTCTGACATTTGCAAACTAAATAGCACAAGCAGAGTTTCATCAATAATAAGCCCTGTTATTATATACATTATTGCAGTAGACAAATCCAATTGACGCATGCTGCAGCAAATCACTGTCAGTTTACTGCCAAAATAACAAGGGCTAAATGAATTTACAGGAACAATGGCAGAGATCCATCAGTGGCCTTCATAGCTACAGCACTGCTGGAGAAGAAACATTCAGAAACCATTCCTCCCTCTCCACTTTATGTTTAAGAAAAAATATTTCTGTCTTATGCCAATTAAGGGTCTTGGTTGTTCGGTTTTTCTCTTCTGTTGTAATCAGCTGAAAACAGCCTAGAAAAGCAATCTCAAATAACATATTTTTCAAGTCTCACATTCTGATCTTCTCAGTGAGGAAAAAATTAGTTAATCAGTGTTGGTGAATGGAGACGACTGATATGAAAGAGATGTAACAAGATGGAACTTGTCTTTGCTGCTTCAGCATGCCAGGGATAGACCTGCATCAACATCTGCACCCATCACTCACAGGCATGGGAAGCCGCATACTATTGGAAAACAAAGCTCATGTACGCCATAAATTCTTCTGTGCACACCAACAAAAACTGGCATTTCATGTGAATGAGGAGTGCTTAAGACACAATTCTATTAAAAATGGAAATAACAAAGGCCATAAGGCAGAATAAGTGTTTTGATAGCTTTAAAATATGTAAGGCAAACCCACTATGCCTCAGCCACTAGAAAGATCTGCTCTCATGAAGCATCAAAAAGCTGCTTCTGTGGCTAACAGAAGCCAAGAAAGGAGATAACTGGATCTGTCTCACAGGTGCTGAGATTGTCTCTAATTAAATCCAGTACCTACAGCTGTAGGATCAACACTTCCAGGGGAAGTTTTTATGTCTAGCAAAGCTGTGCTGAACCAACACATGTTTCAATTGGGCACACGTCTCGGATCTGTAAGGGGATATCAGGGTTTACACCAACACGCAACCACAGTCAGTGTTCATGCATGCTGAGCTGCCGCAGGCCTTGTGGCACAGTCACCTGCAGGAAGCCTCACAGCACTGCAGACTGAAAAATGACAGGTGAACTTCTAATACATAAAGGGAAATGGCATTTGCCTTGATGGGAAAATACACCTGAGCGGCACAACCTTTTTGGACACCATTTTAACTCAGAGTGACACAAAGCTTTCAAAAATAGATTTTAATCAATAAAATCACAGAAATCACAGAATGGATCAGGCTGGAAGGGACCATAATGGATCATCTGGTCCAACCTCCCCGCACCAGCAGGGTTATCCTAGAGCACGTGGCACAGCACTTTGTCCAGACAGTTCTTTAATGTCTCCAGTGAAGGACACTCCACAACCTCTCCCAGACAGAGGCAATTTATTCCAGTGCTCTGTCCCCTACACAGAAAAGTTCTTCCTCATATTCAGGTAGAATTTTCTGTGCATCAGTTTCTTCCCATTGCTTCTTGTCCTTTGCTTGGCAACCTGGAGAAGAGCCTGGCCCATACTCTGACATCCTCTCTTCAGATACTAAAGATACATAGATAAGGTTTCCTCTCAGTTGTCTCTTCTCAGTGCTGAACCAGCCCAGCTCTGTCAACCTTTCCTCAAAGGAGAGATGCTCCAGTCCCCAATAATCTTTGTCACCCTCCGATAGACCTGCTCCATCTGATATACTTGTCTCTTGTACTGAGCAGCCCAGAACCCCAGAACTGGACACAGCACTTCAGTTGTGGCCTCAGTAGGGCTTAGTAAAGAGGCAGGATCACCTCACTTGACCTGCTGGGAATGCAGCCCAGGATGCCATGGGTCTTCTTGGCCAAAAGGGCACTGCTGGTTAGTAGCCACCTTGTTGTTCACTGGGATCACCAGGTCCTTCTCCTCAGAGTTGCCTTCAGCAGGCTGGCCTCCTGCACGTACAGGTGCCTGAGCTTATTACTCCTCAGGTACAGGACCCTGCATTTGTCTTTGTTGAGTTTCAGACAGTTCCTCTCTGCCCATCTCTCCAACCTGTTGAGGTCCTGCTGAAGGGCTGCCCAGCACCCTGGAATATCAGCCGTTCCAGGTTTGTGTCATTACTGAACAGCTGAGGAGGCATCTGCCCTTCATCCAAGTAATGGATGGATGAGTTAAACAACACTGGGCCCAGTATTGACCTGTGGGGGCACCACCAGAGACAGGCTTCCACCCAGACCCTGTGCCTCTGATCACAACCCTCTGGGATCTGCTGTTCAGCCAGTTCTCAATCCGCCTCACTGTCCACTCATCCAGGCCACACTTTCTGAGTTTGCCTGCGAGAATGTTGTGACAGTGTTGAAAGCCTTGCTAAACTCCAGGTACACGGCATCCACTGCTCTCCCCTCATCCATCCAGGCAGCTGCCACATCACAGAAGGCAATTGGGTTGGTCAAGCAAGATTTACCTTTAGTGAACCAATGCTGACTACTGTTGATCAACTTCTTGTCATCCACATGGATAGAGATGGCCTCTAGAATGAGGTGCTCCATCACCTTTCCAGGGATTGAGGTGAGGCTGATGGGTCAGTAATTCCCTGGGTCATCTTTGCTCTTTTTGGAGACTGGGCTGACGTTTTGTTTTTTCCAGTCCTCAGGCACCTCTCCTGAACTCCACAACCTTTCAAAGACAATCATGAGGGCCTCACTATGGTGCCTGTGAGCTCTCTCAGCATTCACAGATGCATCCCATCAGGTCCCATGGACTTGTGGATATAAAGTTTGCCTAGATATTCTCTAACCCAATCCTTTTTGACCAAGGGAAAGTCTTCTTTTCAACATTCCCTTACCCTGGGTGATCCCCCCAACCTGATGGGCCTTTGTGCCCATTCTCATTTCCCTGGTCCTCAGATTCCAAGGCTTCATAACTATTACATGAGGACACCTGGGGAGATGAAGCGTATTGGGAGGGAATTCTGCCAGCCTGAGCAGAAACCTGTTTCTGCTCCCCTCCATCTTTAAGGTCCCCTACTTCTGCCTGGTGGAGAGTGGGTAGGGGATCCATCGTTTCTTGTAAAGTGGATAGTGGGTGCATTTGTCTGAGGCATGGCACAGAACAGACACTTGTCTTTGCCTTTGTGAAAATTATCTATTCTGGCTGGGGCCAGTCCCATAAGGAGTCCAGAACCTCACTTCCCCCTTTGCTACATCCTAAACAAACTCTTTTATCAACAAACCTCTCCAGTCCCTTCCCTCTGTTGCATCACCCAACCAGCTCACACACCGATAACCTATGGGACCAGCTAATCTGCCCATATCTTTTCAGACCATGACAGCATATCTTGCTTGTTTTCATTCCATAATGTAAGGAAGGAAAAATAGAGAGACAGAGTTGCATGAATAGTATGATGGCAGACTGAACCTAAGCAGGAAGAGTGGAAAAAGCAGTAAGGTCTCTAGAATCATGATCCTGCACACTGCGCAGACTTTCGACATGTTGTGGAGATCAGAGAAGGCAATGAACAAGAAAAGGCTCAGTCATCAGGAAGGGGCTAACAAAGTCAAGTAATTCAAGTATTTTATAGTATTTTCCTTCTAATTTTGGTATCTTCAGTAATGGTTCCAAGGGCATTAATGCCGTGACACATTTCTGTTTAGTTTGCTTGCTCAGTTGGTGGCATTAAATTTCAACAGAAACCACAGCTGGTATTAACTGGAAAGACTTGTCTTATTACTTTTTTTCCTTCAGTGGAGCCACACAACTCTGAAAATATGGAATTTGATTCAGACAAACTGATGTTTCCTTATACAGCTACTTCAGAGAGCACTTTAGATTTTTTAATAAGAGACTTCTGTAGTCTACAAATTCCTTTCCAAAGTCATACATATTCAAACATTTCCCCGCTTCTACAAGTCATACTGAAAGATTAGAAAAAGTATATTAAAATACAGCAAGTAAGATTATTATTTTTATATTTGTAGTATTTTTTACATTTTATAGAACCTCAGATATAAAGTGAGATTCTATACGTTATAAAAGTTCTTTTTATATAAAAAACACGTAACAGTGACTGAAAGAAGTTAACAACTGCAAAGAGAATATTGATAGACAGGGCATAGTACCAAAGACTTCAGCTACTTACGCTGGCCCCACTGGCCACTGCTGGGATTCAGGTAGTTGGGGTAAAGGCCCTCTGGTTTATCCAGGCGATTTAGAACTTTTCGGATATTCATTACCTAGTGGAAGGTACAAAACACTGAGCACTTACTCATTTTCCCCACAAAATACAGGAGTGTAAATATGCCTAAAAATAACCCCCGATCTTATTCAACACACACACCCAAACACCTCTGTGCAATCCTATCACTATTGAAAAAGCTGATATCATCATGCAAACAAGTTCCTGAAAACCTCTAGAGTTTCTGTGTCAATTGTCAGCCATGAACCAACACAACAGGAGGAAGCTCCAAAGTTCAGGACTTGCCATGCAGAGTATCCCCCTTCTCCACAGGATACTGAAATTCACTGAGACTATTTGCCTTAACTAAGCTCAGCTACATTAGCATTTATATTCCTTGTATAGCTAACTCAGAAATGCTATTAAATATTAAGCTTATCACCTAGTTCTGATGTGGGAGTGCACTGTAAAGGAGTTCTGCCTGGAAAGGACAGCAGGGCTGGAACTGACTGAGCTTTACACAAGCAGCTCGCCCAGCCACAGGGACCCAGGCAGCCCTGAGCGCTCTGCCGGCACTGCTAAGGAGCTCACTACAAATGAGATGCCTGGGGAAACAATTACAGTCCAGATGCTCAGCAGCTGGAGCCATCCAGCAGCACGAACCACTGCAGAGCACATGAAATGAGTTATACTGAATTTTAGGATTCACAGAAAAAGCACATGTAGCAGCTTGGAAGAATGAGGATCCTGAGCACTGCAGGCCAGAAATTTTAACAAAAAGGTACTGACAGCTTCATTATAAACCCCTGAGTGCCTAGAGACCCAGTGAAGCAGCTACTGTAAAAGAAGATAAGTTAACTTATAGCAAGCTGCGGAAGGATTTCTGTTGTGGTACACAAACTGCCTCCTGCGTCTTGACACTACTCATTGCCCAAATGCAGGCTGCAAGGAGTCCTAGACCTCAGTTAATGATTTCTTCTATGAACACATCCATGCAAAGCTTATTCCAGTGTTTCTTCTTCTTTATCAAGTGTACCAGCCCTGGAATGGTTTGCCTCAGAGGGCTTTGGAATTGCAATCTCTAAAGGGTTTTAAGAACAGCTTACATAAACAGATTTCCAGCATCCTGCAACTAGAGCACGATGCCACGGTGTAGGAGAACCATGGGCTAGGATTTTTAAGATACAGACTTTCATTGTCTCTTAGTAGAACAGATGTTATGCATTAAATTACCATAAATGTCACAAGATAATTAACTTATGTTGTCAATTTGCTTCTGGCTATTCCTCAGTGCTGCCACCCCCTACCCATCCACTCCCCCTCCCCAGTTCAAATTTAAGAGAAACTGTCCTTAAATTTACCCCTAAATACATGAAAATTGCTAGGAGTTCACTTCACAAAATTTATTCCAATGCTGACAATGGTACTGCATCAAAGCCACTCAGTCCTTACCCAATAATAATTTTAGATTTGACTATTGCTTTTAGACCTACTGCTAAACATCTGGACTCTCATCAATAATTAGATTATTAAGTCGATAATATCAGCTTTAGGTAACATGGGGCAGTAAGAATACAAAATCAAAACAAGGGTACATTTTAATTAGGAAATAAAAAGAAGATAAATGATAATGTGTATTATAAAGAAAAGGACTTGCTGGCTCTTAATATGTCAAAAAGCAAAGCAAAATTGTTCAGGTGGGAGTTTAGGGAAGGAGGAGTTCTTCCCATGGCTCATGTATATAAAAGGTATCCAGAAAACAATGTTATCAAATTTTGGAAGACTTAGTATGCACAAAAACTGTTTTGTCTAAGGATGTGATTTTTTTTTCCCTTCCCCAAAGAGAGTTCAAAGTATATTTCTTATAGGTCAGTGCAATGGAAGGGCTTTCTGATCTCACTGACAGCAGTGATATCATAGAGCAATTTGAAGAGTAAACTTGTTGAAATCATCATGGTGCTTTGCTTTCTCTAGACATCAGTTATTATTCCAAATATAATGTCAGGTTTTGTTTACACCCCATTAAATAAAGAACTGAAGAAAGCTGTACAGTCTGATTGCTTAATGTGATACTAATGTAGAAGATAAACAGAAATTAAATGTTTTATGGGGCCATATACAAGAACATACATCAGAATCATTTTGGAAGAGACTTTTGACTTTTTAATACAAAAACAAGCCAAGGTAATTAGGGAAAATGTGACAAATGCTTACAGCTGAGGAAAATCCAAATCTCTCCCCATTCGTATTAGTCTCTGAATATGTGATTTAGCTTTTACAACATGATTTTGATGGAGCAGTCTAACCTTTTCAGCAAAGACAGGGTTTCCAGACAGGTGGCTCAAATGTACAAACTCCAGATGCAAAGTCCCAAATTCTGCCAAAATGCTGCTTCCACCAGAGGCCCATGGCCAATTTCGACCGATTCCACTATGATGGGGGGAAGAGAAAGACAGAAAATAATCATGAGCACCTATAAGGCAATGCTAATAAATGTAATAGGCAGTAGCTATACTGTTATCATGAGAAGACAATTAATCTAAAATGTACTTAATATGTATGTAAGGACCCATGCTTCAGCAGCCTTCCATGATTTCACCTCAGGACCTTGACTTACTTTAGTCCAGCTCTGCTTAGGCTCTACAGTTGCTTCTTGGAACAACCCAATCTTTTAGCTCACAAATGGCTCCACCACACTTATCACTGTAACAGTGTTTCATTGCAGGATATCATGTTTAAAGACATGACAAAAAACCACTGACTATAAGAAAGCATTCTTATACTTCACCTCTTTTCCCCTGTACTTAACACAACTCTCTCCAATTCTAACTCTAATTTCTACAGCACAATTGTTTATTAACTTAAATTAATGCATACATACAGAATAGGCTTTAAGTTAAAAGTATTACATGCAGCATATCCTTCTTAATACATGAGACACTAATAGGGTAGGATAAGTATGTATTGTCTGTCTGGGCACTCGTAGGATGAGTAACTTCAGTTTTAATTACGACCTAAAGATACTTCACAGCAAAATTAATCTTAGGATTTATGTCGAGAATAGAGAAAAGCACATTTATTGCTAAATCCCCACTAGAAACGAATGCTGCTTGAGACTCAGGATGGCAAGTCTAGTAAAGTTTCATTACAAAAAGGTGGGGCTTTTTTCCCCTTGAAATTTCCAGCAGTAATATTCAGAAAAAAACCCCCTGAAATTAAAGAAAAGCTAGCCAGTGTTCCAGAGCACCTAGGTGAAAAATGACATATTAGATTGGCTTATTATTAGGATGAATGTTACATATAAATACACTTATTAGGTACTGGAATTTCTTCTACATTTCCAAGTTGTAAAGAGCATTAAAGACAAATATATCTATATATAAATAAAATTTTAATTTTACTTTTACACATAAGCAGCCACTACAGTCATCAATTAGCAGTTGCACAACCATGAAAATTTGGTATTCTTCCTGAGCTAAAATGTGTCAAAAAACCTAAAACCAGCAAAAAACCCGATAAATCATGATGGAAGTTCTCAGATACATTAAAATCTCTTCTTCAAAAGATCATCTGTAACTGACACATGGAAATTAAGACTCCATTAAGTCAATCTCCCTGCTAGATATATTAACATAGTATTTTGAAACTTCTGCTACACACACAAAATAAAATCAAGCCATTAAACTTTAAAAGCAGAGAAAAGGCACAAAGAGCACAAAGGAAAGAGATCTGATGAGGGTCCCCTAGTTGACCATAAAGGTACAAGAGGTGGGACACATGTAAGTCCTCTGATGTAAATAATTGCCCAAAATGTGTTTCTAATCTTCGTATCTGCAGACCAAAACCAATGACACAATGATATCAGGGTACTGCAAAGATGCACACAATCCCTATTTGATATGGTATTTGTGTGACTGAAACAGAACACAATTTTTATGGTATCTTAATATCTCATTTTAAGATCTATCTTACAAAGATTAGAGTACTTTTTACAGGGCGGAAAGAAACCCACACCTGGTGTACAAGCTGTCTGCCCTTCAATCTACTGTGGCTTGGAATTTTTTTGAATGGTAACGTAAATGTATCAGATATTACGGAAAATAGGATCAAGGTGAGTACTGCAGGCAACATGCCTGGAAACCTCTTCTCTATAGTCTGAAGAACGTACCCAAGAACAGACCCCATCTCTGGTACACACTACATCAAGTTCTAACTGCTGACTTCTAGATGAAAACATTTTATCCTGTTTCTGAATCACCCAGATTAAAAGAGCTCACATAAAGTTCACAGGAAGAAAAAAAAGAAAAAAAAAACCCTCAGAATTTCGAAAAGTTACCATGTTGTGGTACAAATGGAAAAAGCACATGCTTTTTTCTATCAAGTTTCTCAATCAATCTCAAAGTGAAAACATCGAGTTGTTCCTGCAGCAAGGCATCAACCAGAATTGACAGAAAATGTAATAGAGTTCCTACTTGCACTCTACCCCAGTGTCTGCTGATATCAATACAACCTGCCAGAACACTTTGATGTAGTGTGTTTTGTTAACAAGGAAAACTTCCAAACACAGCTGTCAAAAGGTTTTCTGCATGCAGCAATGTGTTTTGCCATGAGTGGAAGATTCTTCTCATTTACGATGGTTTGAAAATTACAGACTTGCATTCTCTACTCTTAATGCAATAAGTAAGTAGAAATAAACATCTAAGTTACATCTTATGTACTATTTAATGTAGCTTTCATTTTTTTCAGTTGGGTCAGGGGGTTAGGGAGAAAAGGCATCAACATATTTCTGGTAAATCTGCAAAATAACAAGGCTATGTGTTGGTTTAGCCTCAGATGTGAGCTCTGCCACTGAAAAGCTCATTTCAATAAGTGGTAAAAGCCAAGATTTGTACTTCAGTCCCTCAATTATTTTTCATGCAACCTTCAGCTATGGATGTCTGGTATTTTCTCATATCATAGAATGGTCTGGGTTGAAATGAACAGTAAAAATCATCTCGTTCCAATCCCCCTGCCATGGGCAGGGGAACCTTCCACAGGTTGCTCAAAGCCCTGTCCCACTTGGCCTTGAACACTTCATGCCACAGCTGATTCCAGCGTCTCCCCACCCTCACATAAAAAAATTCTTCCTGGTATCTAACCTACACCTAATCGCTTTCAGTTTAAAGCCATTCCCCCTTGTCCTATCACTACCTGCCCCTGTCAAAAGCCCCTCTCAGCTCTCTTGCAGACCCCTTTAGGTACTGGAAGGCTCTCCAAACATTTCTCCAGATTGAACAGCCCAGTTCTCTCAGCCTGTCTTCATAGGAGGGTGCTCCAGTCCTCTGATCATCTTCATAGGATGTATTTCATTTTTGGGAGCAATGGAACTGGTAGGTTTTATATATTCCCTCACACTAACTACAACAGCCACAGTACTGCTTCTGATTCCATTTAACTCCATCCTTATTTTAAGATGATAATCCAGTGTGCATTATGCAGACAGTCAGTTCCTGAAGAGAGAAACCAGGAAATACTCAACAAAGCTTTCAGCATACAGAATGTGAGAGATTTCACACTCTGATCATTATTGGTTGGGAAAGTAGACTTTGACTTTTGTTTAACAGTATCTTGGCTTCAAAAAACAAGGAAATGAAGAAAGTGCTCTTTTTTCAGCCCTGCCTTCCCCCACTCCAAATTCTAAATATTGTATACTTTTAAACAAAACATACCTTTAAAAATAGAGAAACTAAACAGAACAAAGTAAATGGAAAAAGACATCTATGTCAGGGATTATAAACAACGAGTACATTTATAAATTACTTGAGGTACCCTATAAAATAACATGCAATAAATAAATCTAACAGCTCAGTAAGTCTTAATAACTAGGCATAGAAAAATACTGATTTCTGCTCATGCATGAGATATAACATAACCAGTGCTCCCAACTCAGACATTTTTTAAGCTCTTCACCATTACCATTATCAGGGTGAACAAAAACTTCTGCAAAGTTAAAAAAAGCAATGCTAAGTACCTATTTACCCTTCAGCCATAAAGTCAGTGCTGGGTATCTCATTACTCTTTGGTTAAGAAGTTATGCACTGGCTTCCTGAGGTCTTGAGATGCAAACCTGAGTCTCTGGTGAAAGGTTTTATTTCTACTCCCAGGTTTTAGCAAACCTACATAATGTTGCAAGTTCCTACAGGTTTTTTTTTGTCTGGGGGTGCCCATTACTCAAGTCAAGAAACAACAGCAGCAATCTAAACCCAAAGAATGATCAGGGCATTTAGGGGATTCTCAAAAGGCGGTTTATGACTCTGTGCCAAACTTATGTTCAGATTACTCCTCCCAATCAAAGCAAAATGTGTAAAGCACCAAAAACTTTTTGCATCTTATTTTCACTCAGTTTAATAGTTTAATGTCACAAATGTCTTGTAAGCTGACAAATGCAGTTTTCAGAAAGAAATGGAGCACAGCAAAGGGGGCCAGGTATGATACTTTTTACATTTGTTGCATTCCTTTGTCTTGCTTTCTTTTTGTAATTTAATTTGCCACTGAATTTTTCAATTTTTCTTATGCTGATACTCACTACAACCTGTACTAAGTGTCAGTCATGTACTGACATCAGAGTTAGAAACAAAATCCTACTACATACTTCAGGAAGGAAAGAGGGAAGGAGACGCACTACTCAAACTATTTTGAAGAGCCAGACAAGTACTAAAATAATTTCAATTTATAGGGTACTATTTTAATCTATCTCAAATCACTGTGTGTAAAATAGCATTTTTTACACTGCATAAAACACACAAAAAATTTCTGTAACATATTCAGATAACTTTAGGACTGATTATAACTTTTATTATGTAAGTAAGACAAATTTGAAGTGAGGATCTGGATCAGAAAAGCATAATATTTTGGTTTATAATATTTCTCACTGATTTTATAAATTTTGTTTCTGAACACTGAGTGCCACAGAATCTGAAAACCAATGTTTGTAATTCTACTGTCATTCATTCTTGGGAAACACGAGCCTGATTGACTTGGGCTGCTGGTAACTCAGTTCTGTATTTTTCCAGCAGACCTTTGTTGGTCCATCTGTACATAAGAACAGAAAGTATGAGATCACTAAGTTTTCTAAAATGTACAGAGTGTACCAAGAGAGGGAACAACAGAGGAAATATAAATATTCAAATGTTTTTTTTTTTANAAACCTCTTCTCTATAGTCTGAAGAACGTACCCAAGAACAGACCCCATCTCTGGTACACACTACATCAAGTTCTAACTGCTGACTTCTAGATGAAAACATTTTATCCTGTTTCTGAATCACCCAGATTAAAAGAGCTCACATAAAGTTCACAGGAAGAAAAAAAAGAAAAAAAAAACCCTCAGAATTTCGAAAAGTTACCATGTTGTGGTACAAATGGAAAAAGCACATGCTTTTTTCTATCAAGTTTCTCAATCAATCTCAAAGTGAAAACATCGAGTTGTTCCTGCAGCAAGGCATCAACCAGAATTGACAGAAAATGTAATAGAGTTCCTACTTGCACTCTACCCCAGTGTCTGCTGATATCAATACAACCTGCCAGAACACTTTGATGTAGTGTGTTTTGTTAACAAGGAAAACTTCCAAACACAGCTGTCAAAAGGTTTTCTGCATGCAGCAATGTGTTTTGCCATGAGTGGAAGATTCTTCTCATTTACGATGGTTTGAAAATTACAGACTTGCATTCTCTACTCTTAATGCAATAAGTAAGTAGAAATAAACATCTAAGTTACATCTTATGTACTATTTAATGTAGCTTTCATTTTTTTCAGTTGGGTCAGGGGGTTAGGGAGAAAAGGCATCAACATATTTCTGGTAAATCTGCAAAATAACAAGGCTATGTGTTGGTTTAGCCTCAGATGTGAGCTCTGCCACTGAAAAGCTCATTTCAATAAGTGGTAAAAGCCAAGATTTGTACTTCAGTCCCTCAATTATTTTTCATGCAACCTTCAGCTATGGATGTCTGGTATTTTCTCATATCATAGAATGGTCTGGGTTGAAATGAACAGTAAAAATCATCTCGTTCCAATCCCCCTGCCATGGGCAGGGGAACCTTCCACAGGTTGCTCAAAGCCCTGTCCCACTTGGCCTTGAACACTTCATGCCACAGCTGATTCCAGCGTCTCCCCACCCTCACATAAAAAAATTCTTCCTGGTATCTAATCTACACCTAATCGCTTTCAGTTTAAAGCCATTCCCCCTTGTCCTATCACTACCTGCCCCTGTCAAAAGCCCCTCTCAGCTCTCTTGCAGACCCCTTTAGGTACTGGAAGGCTCTCCAAACATTTCTCCAGATTGAACAGCCCAGTTCTCTCAGCCTGTCTTCATAGGAGGGTGCTCCAGTCCTCTGATCATCTTCATAGGATGTATTTCATTTTTGGGAGCAATGGAACTGGTAGGTTTTATATATTCCCTCACACTAACTACAACAGCCACAGTACTGCTTCTGATTCCATTTAACTCCATCCTTATTTTAAGATGATAATCCAGTGTGCATTATGCAGACAGTCAGTTCCTGAAGAGAGAAACCAGGAAATACTCAACAAAGCTTTCAGCATACAGAATGTGAGAGATTTCACACTCTGATCATTATTGGTTGGGAAAGTAGACTTTGACTTTTGTTTAACAGTATCTTGGCTTCAAAAAACAAGGAAATGAAGAAAGTGCTCTTTTTTCAGCCCTGCCTTCCCCCACTCCAAATTCTAAATATTGTATACTTTTAAACAAAACATACCTTTAAAAATAGAGAAACTAAACAGAACAAAGTAAATGGAAAAAGACATCTATGTCAGGGATTATAAACAACGAGTACATTTATAAATTACTTGAGGTACCCTATAAAATAACATGCAATAAATAAATCTAACAGCTCAGTAAGTCTTAATAACTAGGCATAGAAAAATACTGATTTCTGCTCATGCATGAGATATAACATAACCAGTGCTCCCAACTCAGACATTTTTTAAGCTCTTCACCATTACCATTATCAGGGTGAACAAAAACTTCTGCAAAGTTAAAAAAAGCAATGCTAAGTACCTATTTACCCTTCAGCCATAAAGTCAGTGCTGGGTATCTCATTACTCTTTGGTTAAGAAGTTATGCACTGGCTTCCTGAGGTCTTGAGATGCAAACCTGAGTCTCTGGTGAAAGGTTTTATTTCTACTCCCAGGTTTTAGCAAACCTACATAATGTTGCAAGTTCCTACAGGTTTTTTTTTGTCTGGGGGTGCCCATTACTCAAGTCAAGAAACAACAGCAGCAATCTAAACCCAAAGAATGATCAGGGCATTTAGGGGATTCTCAAAAGGCGGTTTATGACTCTGTGCCAAACTTATGTTCAGATTACTCCTCCCAATCAAAGCAAAATGTGTAAAGCACCAAAAACTTTTTGCATCTTATTTTCACTCAGTTTAATAGTTTAATGTCACAAATGTCTTGTAAGCTGACAAATGCAGTTTTCAGAAAGAAATGGAGCACAGCAAAGGGGGCCAGGTATGATACTTTTTACATTTGTTGCATTCCTTTGTCTTGCTTTCTTTTTGTAATTTAATTTGCCACTGAATTTTTCAATTTTTCTTATGCTGATACTCACTACAACCTGTACTAAGTGTCAGTCATGTACTGACATCAGAGTTAGAAACAAAATCCTACTACATACTTCAGGAAGGAAAGAGGGAAGGAGACGCACTACTCAAACTATTTTGAAGAGCCAGACAAGTACTAAAATAATTTCAATTTATAGGGTACTATTTTAATCTATCTCAAATCACTGTGTGTAAAATAGCATTTTTTACACTGCATAAAACACACAAAAAATTTCTGTAACATATTCAGATAACTTTAGGACTGATTATAACTTTTATTATGTAAGTAAGACAAATTTGAAGTGAGGATCTGGATCAGAAAAGCATAATATTTTGGTTTATAATATTTCTCACTGATTTTATAAATTTTGTTTCTGAACACTGAGTGCCACAGAATCTGAAAACCAATGTTTGTAATTCTACTGTCATTCATTCTTGGGAAACACGAGCCTGATTGACTTGGGCTGCTGGTAACTCAGTTCTGTATTTTTCCAGCAGACCTTTGTTGGTCCATCTGTACATAAGAACAGAAAGTATGAGATCACTAAGTTTTCTAAAATGTACAGAGTGTACCAAGAGAGGGAACAACAGAGGAAATATAAATATTCAAATGTTTTTTTTTTTAAATTACTGAAATTCAGAAGCATAACCATATTTAAAAGAGTTTTTTAAAAATTATACTACATCTCCTATATATATATATATACACAAATATATATAAAGTAGTTAATTTTCAACTGAAAGGAAAAGCAAATCCTCAGGGAAACTGCACAAGTACTTCAAAGGGTCAAAACACTTATCAAAATTCTTGTCATCAGTGAGCAGAACTGCAGACAACTTGTCTATTATACCCCAACCTTTCCTGGAGGATGCCAGCACAACTCTGCAAGCTGGAGGCAGAGCAAGAAGCCAGAATTTCAATATTTAATGCAAAATGCACCAGCACAACAGGATAGTCAGTATCCTCCTGTGGACTTAGCCAGTAAAAAGGTAAAAGGCCAGAATAAAAGAGACACAGCAGCAACAATGTGAAGTGTCCAAGTACCGCTGTTGAGAAAGGTTTTAGAATTAAATATGAAAATAAGTCCCAACAGCCCCTTTGCACTGTACTAATGCTGATTTTTTTCTCTAAGAGACTACCCTGTGATTGTGGGTGAAAATGCAGAATGCTATGACAGAGAAATCACTGAGAAGCGTCCATTGAAATTCACCAGAGCTGGAGCACACAGATGTGCCTGGTACTTCCAAGAGTGCTGAGCGGCCAAGGAGGATCTGCCTGGAAAATACAGCCTGTGACTGGAATTGGTTAAGCTTAATTCTGTTTTAAGAGGATTTCTGCAGGAGCAGAGTGCTTCCCAGCCCAGTCCTCAGAACCTGGCTTATGTCCCTCTACACCACCAGCTGTTGCTCAGACACCCAGGAGAGAGAGGGACCTTCCCAAATGGAGGTCGAGACACAGGCAAGGGTGCTGCAATGGACAAACAAACTTTTCTGCAGCTTTCTCCTCCCAGCACCCCAGGACGCACTTCATGTTTCTCCTTGAGCCTCAACCTCCAAGCAAACATGCCTTGAAAACAGAAGTAATGTAGAACTATCAGTTGGTTTTTTTTTTGTCAAAGAAAACCACAAATCATCTCCCACTTTTTTTTCCCCAAAGGAAGACTGTGGTCTGCAGACAATTTTGAAAGCATAATATAATTGCTTTTCTGTGTTTTAGTCTTAAAATTATGACGACATGCCATTTGGTTGCACAGCTGAAAGCCCACACTGTAATTCAGCAGACACACTGTGTGCCAGCTACAGGTCTGACCACGAGAGAAGGTGGGGAAATGTGAGAGCACTGCAACTCCAGCAAGGGTACTCATAGAAATTAATATCTTTGGGGCTCCCCTGATAATCAGTACAGGGAGATAACAGAATTAAATCACTTCACAGAGGAGATTAAACTGAAATGGAGTCTTTCTTGTTACAGAGTAAACCCATGGAGACCAGTCTCCTACAGTTACCCCTTGCCAGGTGCCCAAATCTCAAAATTTCAATTAGCTTCACAGGTACCAGATGGGTTTTTTTAACTCTCTACAGGCTAATACACATAACAAAAGGGAGGACTGGAGATAAACACTCTGTAATGATATATTTTAAGATCGTTAATTACATAAAAATCGTTAATTACATAAAAAGTTTTTTCCTAGCTCACAATTTATCTTTAATGATTTTTTTAGGAACCAGATGATTTTTAAGGTCTGTTCCAATCCAAACCATTCTACAATTTTATATCTTAATCCAGTTAGAACAATCTCCAAGGACACAGTCCATTTTGGCAGAATTGCTTATTATTCCTATGTCTTCTTTTTATAAAAAGTCACTATAAATACACAGTGTCTAGTCACAGCATTTCTAATAAAGTGTTTATATATTGCATAAGTCTTCAGTCCATACACTGCCAAAGCCTTTGGTGTATTTCTTTTCTGTCACTACCAGTCTTTCATAATATTTTCATTTAATATTCATTTCATTAAATCAACTAAGTCTCCTTAGAACAAATGAAGAGAGGTCAGAAAACCATCAAGTTTTTAATTTACATACTCGGTATCTATTTCTGATTTTAAACAAAATATATTTAAAAGATGAAGTTGCTATAGAGCTATAGATGGCACAAAATACATCAAAATGCTAAATAAAACTTAATTGCTTTCAGAAATTCCTCAGCAAATGATTGAACTCAAACCCCAAAAATTAATATGTTCTCAATATACACACACACTCAGCATAAAAATAAGCAAATACTGGGGAAAAAGTATTTTATGGGTACTACAGTGGCACCCCCTGGGAGAGTACTCTAGGATAACCCTGCTTGAGCAGGGAGGCTGGACCAGATGATCCATCCACTGTGGTCCCTTCCAACCTCACCCATACTGTGATACTGTGATCCCCTAGGAAAGGGAGACAGATGGCAGCCAAAAGGACGATTCTCAGAGGCCATTTTCATAGAGTATATAATATTTCATGCATTATTTAGGATTGCCACATCTGGAAATACTTTCATAAGAATAATTTTTTTGATTGCCCTGAATGGAGCCATTTGTCACTGTGTCACAAAAAAAAAAAAAA
>VXAX01003856.1:65972-85925 GCA_013399835.1 Leptocoma aspasia
AAAAGAAGAGTGGCTTCTTCTCTTCCCAGGAACCAATGCTGATCGTTAGACACACATTTCTTCCTAACAACTTGCTCAGAGGCTAAATCCTATACCACAGACCACACTGGGGGAGTTAAAGAATAATCTGTTATTAATACTTAGAAGAGGTTCCTGTCAAACTCCTGTGCTACATATTTCTCCTTTTAGTACTGCAGCTAACTAAGAATGCTAATAAATTATGCTGTATGATTTGAGTTTTAATTAGAGATTCATATTTTAAAGCAAAATTAAAAACAAACCTAACTATGAAGCACACAGGCAATGATTGCTTAAAGTTTCAATTGCTCTATTTGATAAATTCAATGCTAAAAAGGTTTTTTTTTTAAATTTACTTCTTTCTCCCCCATCCCAAGAAATACAATATAGAGGATTTTGGATCTTGGTTTAAGGGCCTGTGTTCAGAAGCACTGAAATTATTTATTAATGCTCCAAAGATATTTAATGTGTTTTTTTTTTTCCCCTGACTGGCAAATCATCCTTACTCTTGTTTGAGAGCAGAAAGAAAGGTACAGAAATCCCATGTTTGCACACACCACTGGCATTCACTTAACTTTTCCACCCAAATCTTGTGGCAGGAGCTGCCAAGGCAGGGTCAAGCTGGGGAACCTGAGACAGGACTAAGACAGTAACTGTGTATTTCTAGCCCCAGCAGCAAGTGTGAATATCTTCCTATCCAACCTCCAGTGAATGACAGTTAACTTTTTGCAGGCTTAAGTGGTCCCAGAATCACCCAAGGCATCCAGACTCTTGCTGGAGCTCTGACTTTTCCACAGTATCCCTTCTCTGAAACAGGAAAATGATTCTAGTCTGGTCAAGCACCTCTCATTCACTGCCTTGACAGCTGGAGACAGCTGAAAAAGAAACTGAAAATCAGCTAGCTAGCCTGCAGGGTAGTTTCTGACATCTGTTTTATTCCTCCTTGTAAGGAGGCTTGTGAAGGCAAATTCTAACAGCTGGTTAGTTTTTCAGCTGTGACAATAAATGTGCTAACTACTGCCCTTGTCTAACCACTGCCCAGCTGGCAGCTTCCTGCTCAGCCCAGCTGCCCTCTCTGAAACTGATATCAGCTCTTACCTGGAGAGATGATCTTTAGGGATGCTGACTTAGGAGGAGGAGGCAGACAGTGAATTAGTACCATCAGCAACCCCAGCAGGAAGACTAACACAAGTGGTTACTCAATTTTATGGCATGACAGGGAATAAAAAAGATTTCTACATATGTCCACAATGTCAGACAAAACATGAATGTTTTTTACGGCAACAAGTGAGATAATGAAGAGGTATAGCCTCAGAGCTATTAGTCTGAGAACATGAATTTTGTCTATTTCCCTATTCATATGCAGTGTCAGCATTAATATATGCTGATCTCCTGGCCACTTCAGCGATGCCAGTGCAGGAGATGCATCCATTTGTATTGGAGACACATTCATGTCATCATCTGTCTGGAAATGAGAGTAGGAAAATCAGATTGCTGTGGCTAACTGTTCATCATTTGAGAAACTACCAGCACAGCCCCCAAAAGATGCTAATACGAAACAGATTGTAAAACAAGATCCCTACTTTTCTTCATTAAGTTCATCAGATCCTTCAAAGGCAATGTTTATAGTTACATTTTCCAAGAAGAAAAGTTACCCTCCTTCCAGCATTTTTGCCTTTTATCTTTATAAGGAAACATACCCAGAGACCTCTAAAGCTGCCCTAGAGTGGTCACTGGCTCTTTACTGCACTTTCAGGCAAAAGGGTAAAATGTTCAAATGTTATCCAGGGGACTGATCTTCACCAAGGTGACCACCCAACAGGCAATTTCTCTTGAAACTGGACAGAACGGCAACAGAGACTGAAGAGCACTATTAATGTAAAAGCAGAAAGTGAGCAGGAGGTAAACGAAGTACGAAATTTCCAGTACCAATCTGTGCTATGGCTTCTGCCAGGACAATTCCCCACCTCCGTGAAGGGTCAGTCAGCGGTGGTGGACACACGGAAGGCAAGAGAGTTCTGTCTACTCCGTGTCCAAGTTATTCTACATGAAAGCCCAGTGATTATTCTCTGTGGTGAAAAGGTACCTGCTCATGATCATGTCAGAGTAGTGATGGCTCCTGGGGAACACTTATGTGAGAGGACACTACAGTGAATGGAAACAGCAGATATGGAGCAGGAGGAGCCAAGACCCAGGTGGAGACCAAAATGCCAGAGAGAACCAAGGTGAAGAGGAAACAATCTCATCTGCCTCTGGAGAGCAGCAGAGAATAAGCAAAGGCCAGTGAAATTGCTTTTGGGAAGACCATGCTTTACTGTATGCATTGAAGTCTGACAGCTGAGAATAAAAATAAATCACCTCCTCCATGGCTCCAAAAATGACCAGATACCATCGTACACTTCTTTTGTGGTCTGACACATGGCTTTTGGACATCTGGATCTAGTGACACTGTGTCTATTGACACTTAAAATAATCAGAGCATCTTATTTTTACAAAACAGTCCATCCAGACTGTTAGGCTGCTTTATTTACATCAAATTCCTGTAACATTTCTCTGTGGAAAAAGACTGAATTTCTTTAGAATTTTACAGGCAGGGTTCGTACAACCCTTTCCTTATGGCTGTCTGCCCCATGACACTTCTCACATTACTGGTACTCTAAGGGGGCATCAAAGCTTGTGGAACTGGCACTCTGTGGCAAACCAACAGAGCACTAAGCTCACATTTATATGCCCACATGGAGAAAGGGAGAGACAATTAGTAGTCAGGCATTACATGATCTGAAATATCAGTATGACACATGTCAAGTGTTTAAAGGTAATTTTCAGTGTCACCATCTAAAACTGTACTAAAACTGTACTTGTTACTATAATAATTTCTGATAAAAGTTATCTGAACACAGCACAGACCTACATGTCTCCCACAACACGCTAATGAATAAACGAAACAATTTGTGCTTCCTATTACTTTATATACTAAGGTTTAATTAATCAATTCCAAAGGCTAAAAAAGCAAGAGGGAATAGAACACAACAGAGCAACGCCAGAGATAATAAGTACTAGCATGGACTACTTTTAATCAGGTCCCCAAAGAGAAGTGAAAATAACAGGAAATGAAAGTAATGAATGGAATTTCACAGTTCTGCCATCCACGTGATAAGACAGAATAAAAGAAGGCGGTATTAGAATGAAATTCCCTGTTGTAGCAAATGGTGTATCTCAGTGTTATTGACAGTCAAAAACCTTACAAAACCAAGCCCAAAGAAAAAACATCCTAAGCAAAGTAAGAGAAAACTAACTCCTGCTTATGTGAAGCAGATTCACTAGGCAGGAAAATAATTAAGAATTTTGGTAGAATCTATGAGAACACTATTTATCTCTGTTCTTCTCCTCTCTACCATACCTTTTAATATTAAAAGACAAATTAACTGTGTACATTTGAAGCTTATTTTAGAACTTCACATTTCACATTAAGACTGCATGCTGCCTTAAAACCACTGTAGCCATGGCATTTGGCACTTTTGATATACTTTAGTCAGTACATCCCTCTGTAAGACTCTGCTCCCAGTTCTACGTCACTTTTCCAAAATTCAGCTTTTAGGTTGTCCTTTTTTTTTCTCCTGAGGATTTGCTATAAATCCCCTCTCCACCCTGATTAGTTAATTAACTTCTGACTTCAGTTAGTTTCTATCCCACATCCAATTTCCTTTACCAGTAACTGATGTTCAAGTTTCGCTAAATTGTTCTTTTGCTATATCAGTTGCATTGTCCAAGTGCAAAGAAATATTAACTTCCTCTGTCTGTAAAATTTGTTCTGAGGATGAGAGTCATCTCCAAGTGCAAACTGAGCAGTTTGCATTTGGAGATGACTAGATAACATAGAAATAGAGTGGAGAATTGGTGCTAAATCCAGAACTTCCCTGTTTCTTTTTTTTCTTCTTGATGTTTTTGTTGGGCCTTTTTTTTTGGCTGTTCTGTTCTTTTCTGGTTCCACAATTCTTTTCTTGCTCTCCCAGTCAACATCCTTGTTATGAGATATTCTTTCTTTTACTGCAAGTCACTGGAGATCAAGTTGTCTCCACATATCCTCAAGTGAAGGCAGCGAGATGTGTTTGTCTGGTGGAGATCCTGCAACAGCAGATCCCTCCAATTCAGGCTAAGGACACTCATAACCTAATCAAGGGTATTAATGTACTGAAACACTGTGAAAACAATGGTTTCTCTATCAGAAGGGCAGTATCAGTTTTTCAAGAAAAGCCACTACTGATCTTCTGGACAGGACAAAATCCCACTATTTGGTCTTTTCAGTTTGATGAGGACTTAAAAGAACAGGTAAAGATTCAAATCACCAAAGCACAGATGGCACAGCTATATGTAATTTCTTTGCCACTAATTTCCACTTCCCCACTTCCTAGTACTAATTATTCAATACCCTACAGAATTCTAATCTCAATCTCAGTCATTTAAAATATATCTTTATCACCCTTGTCTATCCAGTTCATATTCATTCCTTATCATCAGACAGTAAATCTAAAAAGTGGATTTAATCTTTTTCTTCTCCGAACTCAATTAGCTCGTATTAGCTTCTCGTGTGACAAAAATATTTTATGTGGGTTCACACTCATTCAGGTTAAAAAGTCTTTCAAAGCACCTAGTCACATTTATTGTGCTTGATGCCGCATGTGGTGCCATTAAATGCTTGAAACATAGAATCAAAATCATTACACTAACGGCATGGCACCCTTATTAAAAATAATGGGCTGACAAGTTGCAAAGGTCTGTTTCCAGCCGTTTTGTACCAGTCATTGCAAGGAGCCTACGTCAAAGGCTTGCTGACTGACAGTCCATTATTTCTCCTTCTAATACAGCTGCTGGATCAACAGTGGTTTCAGATACTGGACAGCTTGTCACAGGACTTGCAGCTGTGGTATTCACCGGATATTAACATTAACTTAACAAATGCTGTAAATTACACTTGCATATGGATTTGCTGGTATGTGTATCAATCTAAACGTGTACAATACAGAGACACCACTGCTGTTGAGGGAAACCTCTCTTCAGTATCTGCTGTCACAGATGCTGTGACAGCTGTATGAAACTCTACTGAAATGGCATTCTGGTTCACTGAAAGGGACAGCTTCCCTAGATTAAAAAAACTTAAGTAGTCTTTTTCAGACTAGCGTTGTGAAAGACATAATCTGTTTTGACAAATGCTTTAGGAAAAGTATAAATGTCCTCTTCTTCCAGTCTGCTTCAATCTTCTTGTTTCTCTTTACCCACACATTGCTGTGTCATAAAAATCCATTTGTTTGGGATCAGATAAACATTTATTTTGCTCTGTGCCAGTCACTAAGGCCTTGATCCTTACTCACAGCCAATAGAAAGGCTTGTGGTCACTTCAACAGGGACTGATGGAGCATTAAAATCCTGTAACTGTCATTAAAACTTCTGCAGCGACAATAAGTTAATAGGAATGCAGGGAATCCCTGCAGCCAGACTGAAACACCAGTATCACTGTAAAAATCCTTTCCATTAACACCATTCAGATTCAGGAACTGAGAGCTGATTGTCTGTCTAAAAGTCAGTGATACGATGTAAAAAAAAGTTTCCTTTCCCAGCAAATGACACATTTGCTTATGCACAGTTTTGCACTTCAATGCCTTCGAACCACATAAAAATAAAATTGAAGTCAGTACTTTAAAGAAGTACTTACATGCAATTTACATCTTTTCCCCCATCTTTATACGTTTATAGAAGATACATTTATTCAGTATAATCTAGGCAATTTAACAATAAAAGGCCATCCCTATTTTTCTCAAATGACATTAGTTGCAGGCATATCACTAGGCTAGAGGAAGTTATACATTGTATTTATCAGATTCTGATTCTGAATGTTATGATTTTGCTCCATGCTTAATAAAAACCACTAAATTTTATTTTATTGGTGCACATCTTTATAAGTGAATCAAGATCATTGCTGTTTGCATCATTACAGAAAATCAACCAACAGCTAAAATATGATCAAATTCATTAATTAAGGTAAGATCAAGAAAATTTTCTACTGTATAGCAGGCAAATGAAAAAAAAACCACAAAGAAACCAAAAAATGACACATAATCTAATACACATCTGATTTTCACCTGAGTAAATAATGCTATTCCATGTTTCCTGTGATAGGAGTTTCTATTATCAGCTATTCAGCTGTGTTCTACCTAACCCTGAACTTCATCAGTAATCTCATTATTTCTTCAAGCAACAAATACCTTTACACAGCTGCTGTTCACCTTACAGATGAGCTATTTACAAGAAACCAATGATGCTGACTATCTCAGCTGACAAGGCACAGCACAATACAGCTTAATTCCCAAATATGCACTAAAAATTCTGATCCAGGACAATCTGAATACACCATAAAGAAAAGTCAAAGAAGGAAAAAAAGGACAAACATTACCTCAAAAACTCAGGAAAGCCAGATTAGTCGAGACTTGTATTTTTAAAGAAAAGATAATTTTGTTCCATAATCTTTTAGCAGTATTAGATTACAACAATATCTCACTACAGTAAATAACTTGAAGAAGGAAAGGGGTTTTCGGCCCAATTACTTAACAATCCAATAGAACTGAAAAAGGCTGAAAGACATTTGTTACTTTGGTAGAGCAGAAAATGAGAAGTACAAAACACTTATTCTAAAAATACTTAAAATACATAATCACAATCCATGCACTAATACTCACGGCCACATTTAAGATATTCTTTGGAGGATTTTGTAAACCAGATTCTCAGATAATAAAGGACCTGGCATCAAGTAGTCAAATAAGCTTTTCATAACAGTAACGGGATTTTAATCAATACAATGAAAATAATAAAATAAAGGATGAAGTGAAATAAGCATGAAGAGATTACTATTTAAAGTTGTAAGAACAAAAAAGGCTCAGAAAAAAAAACCCCACACTTTTGGAACCCTGCTGGAGACAATATGTGTACTTTTTGTTCCTGTACCAGCACACAGTGTTTCACTAATCACCTTGAAATAGCTTCTGCATATTAACAACATACAGAGAGAAATTACCTTGCTATTTTTCTTTTACAAATTATAAATGAGAACAATGATGATACAGTTTTATAAAGCATTTAAAAAAATTTGGTTTCTATCTCAATTCCAGCAAAACATTTGGTCAAATATTTTAAATGTTTTTTATAATCCCTCACTACTCTTGATGGCTTTAGTGAAAGAATCAATATTTCAAGCTTTTTTTTTTTATTCCTGCCCTTTTTTTTTTCCTTTTTTCTTTTCTGTACTCCCAGCTGTAGACTGGAATAATATAGCATGGAATATCTTGCAAGAATTGTCATATAAGAAGTACCATATTCAATTTTCCAGTGCAATGAAGATCATGTCTGGAATGCAGTATGTTCTGGATAGATATGGCATACTGGTTTGTTTTTTTGACACTTCTGAAAGATAATGTCAGTCAAAATAAGTACTTTTGGTGTGCACAATTGTCTTTTCAGTACCAGAGAGACCTTGAACTCAAAAGCCACTAAAATAAACTATCTTTAGGTCTATTATGAGTAACTTCTTGACACATTACATTACATATTTGGGAATATGAGACCAACACACTGGCCCAAGTCCAAGTGATCAGGGTAAATAAAAAATTTAGGTGACTCCCCTTTCCCACTCCTGACTCTTTCAGGAAAGCAGATTTCCAAAGGGTATCTTCAAGGGTCAGCAATCAGAGTCCAAACTTTCTTTGATGTGTGTGTGAATGCAGGGATAGAATATAGAAGGCCAGGCTCCCTTCTCCTCCCTGAAAAGCAAGCATGAGGAACCGCCTCTGCTACAGCTGTGGTCTCTGTGGAGAGCAACAGGCCTTTTTCTAATGATCTGAAGTACCTAAGACACGTTTAGTCAATTCACAACCAATTAACAACAAACCAATCTGCCTCACAAACAAAATTTACTCAAAAGTAGGCTTTTGTGAACTCGTAGTAGTACTCATGAAAATCTCAGATGCCAGTAAACCTTAACCATAGAACAGGCTGAATATTCAAATGACATATTTAAGCCTTCAAAGACAATCCCAAAAGCTATTAGCCATTCAAACAATGCTGACAAAGTTAGTTAAGCAAAACTCGATTAATTTACAAAGGGAATTCTGGGTAAAAGATAGAGAAAACAGTTCATTTATGGCCTCAGTAGAACACTGTGACATGATGTGAAACTACATTGCTGAAAGACTGGATGTTCTAATGCCTGTTAGAAAATGCTCATTTGAAAAGAATTAAATTCAAAATGATATATTTTTAAAATCTTTGTTCCAGTAGCTTTCATTACCTAGAGAGGTTGCTGTATGACATGACCTGAAAGGTCAGCCAGAAAGACTGTCAGAGTTGCTGCACCAACCACAATTTGCTGGGATGTATTTAAAACACATGAGCCTCTCCACAGCTAAGAATTGAATCAAAACATTTACATTAATGGGCCTTTGACAGACTAATACTCAATTTTCTTATACTACACAGAAACTGCACAACATGAGCACCATTACAAGATATATAGCATATGGATACCATTAAAAATCAATTATAAGGAATACTTGCTCATTTATTTCTCTAAGCACTACTTCAAGGAACATAGCAGCAGTTTCACAGATGCCAAGTGGAAATAGTAGCCTTTCATTTAATTTGCTGAAAGATTGTTCCCTCCTATTAACTAATTTACTCCTAAAGATGTGTCGGTCTTATAACAATAAAAATGTCATTTTAACATGAAGTTTAAACCAGTGAAGGCAAATTGCTGGAACAAACTACTTAGCTGTCTTGCTAACCTCTTTTTATTTCCTTCTCAACAGGTCTCAAACTAGCCCATCATTGTAAAAGTCTCATTTTGTCTTTACCCTCTGCTACATGGATTCCTACAGCTACATGCATGTATCTACGGCATTTACTGCTGGGGTTTTATTACTGCTTGTTTAACATAAAACAACAGACTATTATGGTAAGTCTTTAAATTATATTCAGTCATACCATATCCTCTAAGCCAGGTGTACTCAGGTTATGGTATGCTACAGTGTCAAGGTCTGCTCATTAAAAAGAAGGAAACACAAGGACACTCAGTTTTTTTATGCGAGATTAGAGTGAGAACACCACGTATTTTGGATGTTGGCTAGGTGCATCCACCTAAATCAACACTTAAAAAAGAGTCCACATCTGCCCATTGGATAAGTAGTCAGGCTGAATGTTTTCCCCAACATAAAGACATGTTAGCGAGCTCCTACTCTTCCCTGTCCTTACAAAAGTCAGTCAAGACAGAACACAATCACCAACGTGTTGCTCATTGGGTTATTCATTCTTAAGGTTGACTTGCCAGGCATTAACTCTCTACTCTCTTTACTACTTATTCTCTACTATAATTCCAAAATTATTATTAAAAACCCTTTCCCTTCAGGAGAGGGAGGTCCAGCAGAGAGACCTGGACAAATTAGAGGGCTGGGCAATCACCAACCATATGCAGCTCAAAAAGGGAAAGTCCTGGATTCTGTACCTGGGATGGAACGACCCTGGATGTACGGACAAACTGGAGAATGTTATCCTGGAAAGCAGTGCCATGGAAAGGGAGCTGGGGGTCCTGGTCAGTGGCAAGTTGAACACGAGTCAGCAGTGCCCTGGCAGCCAGGAGGGCCAACCCTGTCCTGGGGGGCATCAGGCACAGCATGGCCAGCTGGGCAAGGGAGGGGATTGTCCCCTCTGCTCTGCACTGGGGCAGCCTCACCTCCAGTGCTGGGGGCAATTTTGGGTGTCACAATTTAAAACAGACATTGAGCCATAGGAGAGTGTCCAAAGGAGGGCAATGAGGATGGTGAATGGCCTTGAGGGGAGGCCACATAAGGACTGGCTGAGGTCACTCGGTCTGTTCAGCCTGGAGAAGAGGAGGGGCAAACACTGATCTCTTCTCTGTGGTGACCAGTAACAGGTCCCAAGGGAATGGCCTGACAGAAAAATTGAAGTTTTGCAGTTAAGATTCCATACCTTTTAATGCTGTGAGGTAAAACCTCAGATAGCTACACAAAGCCTTGAGGCATTCATATACATGACTGAATTTGGAGGAGCTTTTGGACATTAGTACCCATGCCAGTTCTGCAACCACCCATTTTCTCAGCACAGCTGAATGAATTACAGCACTGGATATCATTAAGGGTTATATTTTATCCTACATATCTACAAACTAATCCTTTAATGTGTGCTCTTTGTCAGTTGTAATAATCTTGTAGTACATGAAAGCATAGGAAAAAAGTGCAGCTGATCTAACTGAACGTTACAGTGTGATCAAACTGATTTGCAGTGCTGGACTGCCTAATCCACCACAGAATGACTTCAAAGAATACATAAGACACTTAAAAATATCTCTTTCTTCAAACAGCTGCATGTCACGTAACTACTCTTGTTTTGCCATGTCCAAACTGAGCTTTATTACTGCAAATGCTCATGAAATTGTGTTACATTGGTAACTTCAAAGAAAACAATTAGCAAATTTGAAAATAAAACAATTTAGAAACTTAGGGTATTGACAAAATGGTTTGAAGCAGATTCAAACCATTCAATTATTAGAACAATTCAAATATGAATTATTTGCAAGAGTGTGTCTAAAGAGAAAGAAAGCCAAATTCACTATATTTTTTATTCATTTGATTTGTTCCAAAGTGATTTTATCAATATAACTAATGCAATACACTGCAGTGCTGCCCATTTGTTAATTTTGAAGAGCAAGCTAGTTTATTAAATTAATTTTTTTTATATGAAGAACAAAATGGAATATTTCAGGGTCCGAAAACCACTGATATGCCACTGGCTGCGAAACACAAATCAATAGCCAGCATAAGATGGTCACCACCACCATGCATTATTCACAGTCACTAAGGTCAACCATAAACCTCAGACAATTTTCAAGTTCCATACTTAGTGTTTGATTTTTTGTGATTGTTTTGTTTGTGTGGGGGTTTTTTTGTGTATCTGATAGTTATGCACAAAGCAAAACTGACATGAGATCTGCATGAATCTTACTCTTTTCCACTAAACCCACAGAATTTCCAAGTAGGTGCTTTCTAAAATTCCAAGGCTGTTATTTGATTAGAGCCTCAGTAACTCACTTCCCCACCTCCCCCAATCCCTTACATATTTTATTGTCATTATAGAACAGTCAAATATTTTCATTTCTGCTTAAAATATTTGATTTGGCTAGCTTTCTGCTCAGATTGAGCTGGATCAAACAAAAGATATAGATGGCTTTGCTTTACTTAGTTATCCAAAACCAGGTTAGTGATCCCCACATGGCCTGAGAACAAGCAGGTCAACGGTGCCGAACAAATATCCACTTTTAGGCACTTTTGCATTTACCCACAAAACACAGCACAGCAAGTGGGGAAGACTGGGAGAGACACTTAAGAAGTTCAACTCCTGAGCTGAACTAACCTGCTAATGAAGACACCCACACTGATTCCTTGATCTTAGTTATTCACAAGGCCTTAGACATAACCTGCCCACTATTCACCTATCAGTAACATCTGATTTGGACTCTAGCTAATCCTTTCTTTTAAAGGAAGCAATAACCTAGGGAGCAAAAGCACATTTCTGAGAAGTGAAAACCCAAGGCCGCTGAATTCCTGGAGAATGTCTCAAGTACTAGGGGAAAAGCTCTTCTGGCAAATGCTGCTCATTTTCTGTTGAAATTGTGTCACAAAAGAAGCGAAAGGACAAGATTCACTGGACTGAAAACTCCTGGCTTTTGGTCTCCTAGAACACCTTCTCTAATGCATTCCTAATGAAAACTTTAACAACAAAATTCCTAAAACAAGACAAGCAAATTCCCCAGAAGTCTTATGTATATAAATCAGGTGGCTTTAACTATCTGTTCACTGACAGTGTAAGGATACTGAATAGTGTTAGACCATTGTCAGCATCTGGCCTACATAGATGCTTTGTGCTTTTCCCAATCACTTATTAAAACCAAGAGTAAATATAAACCATACTGAGAAGATTACAATTCTTTATAGATTTTAGTAGATCAGGTTTGATAGTCAGGCAGTCTGCTTAAGAGCATTTTTTCTTATCAATTTTGCTGCTAGGATCCTAGTTGTAATTTCTGTTCAGTATCATCTAATTTCCTAATAGACAAGAGGCTCTGAGCACGGGGTGACCCACAATAACTTTCATGCCTCATAAAGAAAGCAAGAAGGGCACAAATACTCTCCCCCTCAAGACACCTTGTCATGCTAATTCAACACACCCAGGTAATTTCTATTTTCTCCTCCCATTTCTGGAAAGCATATAGGGATACGTTATGAAAAATGCAGACTAGTATGACCATTACAGTAATTGCATTGGTTACATTTATTAATTTGTCAAAATAAAGTCAATAAGAGTTTTAGTAACACCATTATATTACTTGATTAGTTTTGAAAGTGATTATCATAAGAACTCTATTTAATTGGAAGCATCTCAATTTACAGGATACATTAAATTCTCAGTAGCATTTTAAGATGATTCAACATATGCAGGTCAATTACTAGTAATCACCGTTTCATACAACTGCTTCAGAAGAAATTTCAGTACAACACTGGAAAAGAATGATAGATGGTTCTAAAAATTACAACTGAACCTCAGTTCTGAAAGATAAAGCTGAATTTCAGCTCACGTTATTATAGTAAAAGGCCATATCCAACATCTATGCTGTTAAAACCATTCTGAAATGCTAAAGATTATAAAAATCTGAGAAAAGATTAAAGAACAGTTGTCTACCCTAAAACGGATGATGATAATTTGTCAGGACTGCCAAATTACTGAAATGCACTAACTGCACCCATGCCCAGCTGCACATTAATTACTAGATTAGAAAGTTATAATTAATTTTCTTAATATCACTACACTGCTTTTCTTCCTTGAGTTAATAAAAACAGATTGTAATCAATCTTTGTTAATTCATGCTGCAGCTATTTCCATACGCGAGGAACACCGCATGCACAGCTCCTGCAGTAATACCCTGCCTAGAAGCTGAATCTTCTGACATTTTAATGAAGTGTTGTAATAAGGCCAATAAATTATAAATTATAATTTGACTTAGTGTAGTTAGTAGAAAAACCACAAAAGCTTAAAAATGAATTCTTAAAGAATCTTCTTAATGACAAAAATTTAGAAGTGGATACTGTGTTCCAACCTATTTTGAACAGGAAAAGAGGGTTTACCCATAATTGCATTGTTGAAAACCTTCACTGCTGAGACTTGTAAAATTTCTTCATCAACTGACTTTGTCATTAGAAATCATCAGAAATGCTCCAGACCTTTGCACATATTGCAAGAAATTTTGAAAACTAGTAAAGGAAAACAACTTTAGAGAGATACAGGGTAAAGTTCATCAAAGTTCTCATCAAGAGCATTCAGTTATAAATACAGCAAAGATAATTAAAGCAGCATTCAAAGAGCATATATTCCCCTGTGTCCATATCTGTGTTAGTAACAAAAGCTGTTTTTGTAAGACGGAAAGGATTATTCATGTAAAGTCAATGCACTATTTTTTCATTTTCCATTAAGCCCAAAAGTCTGTTTATTTCTCCAGCCTCATTACTGCTTAAAATTTATATTTTTTTTCTCTCCTCACTTTCCTTCCTTTGTAAAAGATGAGCGTAAAAATATGAGAATTATGACATTGTGGCATCTGAAGTGTGGTTGCCTATTCTATTTTGATCTAATAGAAGTCTTCACATGGTCAGCTTAAGTGTCAGAAAGGGAAGAGCAGATGTCAGCAACAAATGAAGGTTGACAATATTTTTAATTTGGATTCTTGTGATTTTTAATGTTTCTGAAGTCTTCTGGGGAATGGTAAAGAGAAAGTAATTTTGTATTTGTGAAAGATTAGAGATAAGAAAAGGAATTTTAAGAGAATATATAACCTTCAGCAGCAAAGGCAGGCACAAGCTTTTTATTATGTATTTTTTTCTCCTTAGTTTCCCTATAGGAGCCAAATTTGCCTTACACTGCTAAATGTTACAAATATGTTTTTTTATATATATATGTAAAACATCTGTAAGTTTGTGTTGAGGTATACATACACACCCCTTCCACCCCCAATGTATATCAAAATACACATAGGCTTGATTATCACTCTTTCCAGAATATTCAAATATTTCAATATATTTAAGATCTTAAGGAACAATGTATTAGAGGATACACTGGGACAAGTAGGATTTATGGATCAACTCTTCCATAAATGATCATACCTTAAAGCAGCAACTTTAGTATATGCCCCATTGAGGGGCTGCAGAGAGCCAATCAACAGGGTGACCTCAAGAACATTAGGGATGTAGGAAAGCAAGGAGGTAAAGAAGGAGGGATGGAAAGGGGGATGGAAGATAAGAAGGAGAAGAAATTAATAACAGTCTGCCCAGAAGTCTCAGAAGACATATGTGGAACAATACCCAAATTTCCAAATATTAATTTTCACATGCCATCAAACTGAAACATCTGGAGACGGGCTCAGAGAAGCAACCTCTAGATTGGGAAAACACGGAACATCCAGGATTGAGATTCCTCTTGTGGAGGATGTGTGGGCAAGGACAGAATCACAGTTTGGTAGGAAAAACTATCAGAGCTGAAAATATCAGCAGTGTGTTTCTCCTCCAAAATCAAAATGGATTAGAAGAGAGGAGCAAGCGTGGAAGAGTAGCAGGGTTAGAGAATACACAAAGTAGAGCAGGATCAAAGACAGATTGAAAGAATTTTGATTTACAGAAAACATACCACAAAAAGGAAGTGGATGATGCCAGAACCTTGTACTAAAAAATTACAACTTAGATTAAGGATCTGGATGTTTAAGGGACAATATGAGAAACAACGTAGGAGTTTTCCCACCAAAAACTGTGCTGTTACATTGATTAACAACTAGATAACTAAAAGTAACAAACACAGCACCACAGGCATCTGTATTTAATGTTTGATTGTTATTTAAAAACAATTAGGTGTTTCGTATTCAGCTGGGTTTATGAAGCTGGTCATAAAGCTGAGAAAATGCAAGTAATGATCAGTAATTATGCAAGCAGGCAAGAAATTAATACTTACATCACACCTGAAAAGAAAGCAAACTCTTGAATTCTCAACAAATCTTAAACATAACTGAACTATTACAAATAATAAACTTTCATTTCTGTCAAAAGGTAAAGCAAAAAATGAATCTGTATAAATCATCTTACTATTCTGATATAACAGACTTATTTCTAGGGGGAAAAAAGATAACCTATTTCATGTTAATTTGTTGTTTTAAATGTCAATCTAAAAGATTAAATGGAAAATTGTACTGCAAGAGTATCTGACATATCCAGTAAAACACATATGCCATGAATTTCAGAATAACAAAAGGTGTCAGAAGCAGTTATGAATAGTCATCTTAAAATTAAACATGCTTATAAAAATGGCATAACACACACTCCTCAACACTGGTATAATGAAACCGAAAACCACAAAATTCAAGTTTCACAGTATTAATTAGATTATGAAGTGCAGAAAAGAGAAGTTGAAAATTCAGGTAAGTAAAGCTGTTATTTGTGATATACATGGTGCCCTAGAACTGTGTCAGTTGCAGCTGGGTTTTGGCTGTCCAGCTGAGAGGCCATGGTTTGGTGGAGATCAACGAGAGAGCCTCTTGAATCAGCAGCAGTAAGAAACCACAAAATGATGAATAAAGATTTATCAATACATACATCTATCTATGTGTTTATCTGAAACCAAAGATGTACTTTGATAAGTATTGAAGGAAATTGCTTTTTCAGAGAGGGAAAACATCCAGTATTCTTTGAAGACAGCAGCAGAATCTGTTCTCAGTAACGATATCTGAAAAAATGCAGTTAGCAACTCTCGTTCATGCTCATCATTTTAGGATGGTAAGAATACAGAGTAACTACAAACATCAGTCAGCTATTTCCTTGGTCCATCTCAATCCTTATTATCTACCACGTCATATAGATGCTTAAACCACTGTAGGAAAAATAACCAAACAACTCCACATAGCTGAGAATTTAACCAGGTGGAAGGATCAAATTCCAGCTAAAATACACAAGCAAAGCACTTTGCAAATGCCCCCCCTCCACTTCTCGTGGTCATTTCAGGATTTCCCTAATGAGAAAGGAGTCATGGATTTTGCAGGCAAAATCCTGCAAATGTACGTGGATTGTAACAAATACATAAAGTAGACAACTCATAAGTGGCTTTATAACTTGTCTGTTGGAAAATTCTTAGATGGAACAATCCCAATACAGCTACTGTTTTTAGATGATGTGTTTTTTCTGAGGTAAATTGAATTGTGGTGGAAGTGACTGAGACGTACTTGTGCTCATTTTATGCATTTAATGAAACCTGAAGTCTCTAGAAACTGATTCCCTTCCCTCTGAGGAAGCCTCTTTTAACAGTCACATTTGGTCTGCTATAAGATTATCATTTACTATACAGAGCTGAAAATTAGGTCATACATGATACAAGCAATTAAAAAGGAAATTATCTTTAACCAAGTGCAAAGATTCATGTGCCCACACTCAGGTGTCAGCATTCCCAGCACAGTCAGCACTGGCCAAGGAAAAGCAGCCCAGCAGGCCAGGCCCTGGGCACTTGATTTCAGGGTAGGATAAATGCTCCTCAGGCTGCTTCACAGTGCCTTTTGCAGTGTCCCACTCCAGTGGGAGCTTGTTCCTCCTGTGCAAGTGAACATGCAAATGTATCTCATCTGGAACTGAGCCTCATCCTGCACATCTTCACAAACAACTCCAACTCTCAAATATGTCTGGCGATTCAACACTGAGGGTTCCCTTGCAACTCCTAGGCAACGGGAAGGTATGTAACTCCTGATTATCTGCCAATATTGAGGTGATAATAGCACTTATCGAGCTAAAGCAAGAGCACGAACACCACCCCTAATTAGCCATATGTTAATTTATAAAATCCTATTTTCAATAAATGCAATTTCAAAAACTTGCAGGGGAGCAAGAATGGTTTTACCTCTCAGGGAGCAAACTGAGGATCTGATGCAACCTTCCCACCCTGCGCTACTGCATTTCAGTGAAGGACTGGTTACAACCAGACTGGCAGGAAATTAGATGTACATGCTTGGTACATGCCACCTATTGGCATATGCCACAGGCGACTGGGGTGAACTTCCTAGCCCTGATTTCTTCTAGGGCAAAACACAAAACAGTTCAACCTGCTTATCCTCCCCCTTTCTGGCACAGAAAACCTTTATATCTTTATAAATGATATACCAAAAAAAGCAATTCCCCATTTTTTTAAGCCATCAAGACAAAATCTTATGATAGCTGGGGAAGGTTTTGATACCCTGGAGAGAGTGTCTGCTGATGAGGGGGGCAATGCCCATGAAGTGGAGCCTCCGGTGACCAGTTGGTTTCTGTGGGACTGTCTGGCAGAAGGTTTGTTTGGTTTTGTAAAAGAACATTACCTATTGTTAGCACCACAGAGATCTATAAAGTGTTTGTAATAGTACATTTCGTGCTGAGGAGTGCCATAACTAATACTCACATAGGCTTTTACACAGATAAGTAATATGATAATTATGAACTTGCAGGTATCTATACTCATTTTGCATTGCACTAATAAACAGTGGGGAAAGAGTGTTTAAACTTAGAATCTGGGACTAAAATCTTTCTTTTGGCTATAAAGAAAGCACTTAAACTGAGAAGGATATTTTGCAGTAATAATAACAGGTCCCAAATTCTTCCTGTGTTGTTGTCAGAGGGCAGCCTCCCACACAAATTCCGCATTACAATATTGAATTGAAGCTGCTAGTTGAATAATAAAGCCTATCATTATGGGCTATCACCAAAATAATATTTTTCTTGGTTCTTTTTCTTTCTCGACAAAGAGCTACATTCCTTGAACTATCTCATGAAATTTTTATGATATTATTATAAATGAGATTTTTTTACATTGCTTAACAGTAAATCAGACATCACCACAGGTCAAATACACTGAATACTGATTATAAAGCACTAGTCATGCAATGTGGAACTAGCTACTCATTTCAGGTGAGGTGATGACACAGCAAGGAATTTCAGATGAGGCAAAGACATGGCAAGGAATTTGTTTCCTGTGTTGTTCTAACATGTCCTAAAACACGGAAATTTCTAGTTTTCTGTTATTTAACATATATAACTATTTTTCCAGGTTGTTTTGCATTCAACACTGACTCAAGAAATGTAAACTTGTTTGTGAGTCATGCAATGAACTGAAATGGCTGTGCTGAAAAAATGTACTCTTTGCTGAAATCATCCTTGTCACTAGTTACTTATAAATTAGGATGTAATTAATTTCCTCATCTCAAGATGTTAGTGCTTTCAATTAATTGTGCAAGGTCGTCTTTAGTCAATGAAAAGAGATTGGTATATCCAGACAGCAGATCATTCTATGTCAAAACATATATTTAACACAAAAGAAATAATTTTTAGAGAGGCAAAGTTCAGCCAGGATTATCTCTTTATACCCAGTGCGAATACAAATCCACACTGTGATCGGAATGCCTGAAGGCAAAAGTCTGCTTTCCATTGGTCTGTTTTGCTGCAGGGGAAATCTCAGTGTTTAACTCAATATCCAAATCCTTTTTTGTTATTATTACCACTTTATTACATCAGTGGAGTCATTTGCCAAAACCACACACACAAAGCCTTTATAAAGTATGTCTGCTACTTTTAGCTTTTTCCTTAGGTAATTTTGCTTTCTTCCTCTAAAATTATGCCAAAATTAGACAGAAGGGATATAATTAAAGATTTCATCTAAACACAGCTTCTGCATGATCCTACAATAACAAACTGTGCAGACAGTGTAGGCTTTTCATCTCTAAAGCCCCTTTGAAAATAGGTTTATTTTTCCCAAATACAGTCAAATTTGAGGAATAACCTGTATTTAACTCTGCAAATCCTTCACGGTTTTTTATTTTGTTTTGTTTGTTTTTTTGTTTTTTTTTTTTTAATTTATACACTGGAGTTAACAGTGCAAACCAGAAAAATTACATTATCCATCCTGCTTAAATCTCTGCAAGAAAGTGCTTCTTGTGTCACTTGGTTGAGTAGAAGCATGAACTGCCAATTCTGTTAAAGAATGTATCACCATACAAAAATTTTGCGAAATAATGCAACAATCAATTACATTTCAGGCATTTCTGACAGTATAAGTGGGACAATCAAGCTGTCAAAAAGGTTTACTGAATTTACATGTTTGGATCCCTTTGTTATATTCTCAAACTTACTCAATGCATTAAAACTCCTTACAAACTATAAAGGTATGTACTCTTAAATGCATTGATTATGATGTTCTGGAGATATCCCAGAACTCAAAAAGAACCATTCTGTTATATGCAGAATTATTTCCTTAAGAATACTAGAGTTTTTCTAATGAAGTACCACACACACAAGACATTTTGAAGATGATGAGACTTCAAACATGTTTTGAAATTGGGAATTACTTTGAAATATTTTCAAGCAAACTGCGTTCCTTAAAGATATTTTAAGGATTTATCCTTAAGATAAAAATATTTCATACCTCCAAAGTGGTTGGTTTATTGGCCACATTTCCACCTCTGTGGAAAGTGCTGAGAGTGAAGCTCCTTTAAATGCCTGCAACCTAAACCACTGCCACCAGCAGTCTGAAATACCAGAGTGAGTGTCCCATAAGACAACACCACCTGTGTGTGTCATCCTTCCAAACACTGCAGCATTTTAGCATAAAACCCCTCTCCAAAGCAGCCAGGATCTGCTGGGCAAGCTGGGGAGAACCATCCTATTTAGCACTACTGTCACAGAACAGAAATCTTAGCTGGTGGTAAAAAGTTGTTCTAAATAAAAAAAAAAAACTATGGGTAAATTTTTTCTTGCTATTTTCTTTTTTTTTTTT
>VXAX01003856.1:85941-164754 GCA_013399835.1 Leptocoma aspasia
TATATATATTAATATTAAATACAACTCAGATCCACTATTTATGTACAATCAATATTAAACTGTAAAAGGCAAAGAATCCTGAACTGACACCAGAGACAGTAAACATTCTACAATTATGTCAAGTAAATCCTACCAAAGATCTACCACATAATTTGATTTCAATACAAATTAATCACATGTATTTCAAACTCGTATTTTTTAACTTCTGTTAGGCTTTCCCACTCTGACCCACTCCAACAACACCTCACAGCTTTTCCTTCTATTAAACACTTCCCATGATCCCTTAAGCCAGAAATGATTATATAATTTAGATTGTCAGTGAGCCAGAGAAACAGGCACAGTATCCCCCTTAGCCACAACAACACTTAGGAACAGGCTGGACATCCAAAAAACCTGCATTCCCAGTTTGTTATGTTTCCAGAAATAAAAATATTTACCCTAGTTCAAACTTTTTCATTAAGGCAAAGCATAACTATTTTTCAAAATTTCAGATGCACTTAAAGGTCATATGCTACATTGATTCTTCATAAAAAGGTAGGCACTTTAATGCCTAACAGTATTGCTACATCACAGCACACAAGACACAATAAATAACCTTAAAACTACACAACTGGTCAATGTATAGAGAGTAAACATTTAATGGAAAATACATTCTTTCATATAAAAATTCTTCTGGGTTGCTTACTGGCAGGTTTTGATATAGTGACTAAAAACCAGACACAGGTCTGTTTTCAAAAGGGGGAAAAAGTGACATAAAGACGTAACTTCCATCTGAAAGAAAAAAGAAGGACAGACTTTTATGTATACTCAGATGTTTATTCCTGATTGACTCAACAGAATAACAATAATCTGAGCTCTTTCCTGTATTTGACAGCTGGGCATCATTCCACAAACACAAGCCCCATACACCTTCCCCGTTAATAGAAATGGGGTAAAATAAATAGATATGTTAAAAAGATTACTTGATCCTGCAAACTTGATGCAAGTCTGGGTATTTGTTAAGATTACTTAACTCACTAAGCAAGTTATTATTTCAGATTTTTTTATTTCTATAAATCTGAGAGGTAAATTACAGAAATACACAAGAAATCTGATTGATCAGTCATAAACTACTTAAAGTTTATAGATAGAAAAATAAATTACAATTTTAGCATGGAGAAGCCAGATTGTCACAGCTTACTAGCAAGAAGTAAAGAAAGGATCTAGTGGTATTTTCAGAAACTGTTATAGTTGACATTTTAGAAGTACTGAAGAGGAAATATCTAAATAAAGGATTTGTGCAAGAGAGGAAAATAAATAAGTAAGCAAATGAATAAATGAAAGTGGCTTTGCCATTTTGTGCTGCTTATCCCCAAAAATAAGACTCAAACCTGTCTGTCAACCCACCACTGCTTTATACACTTCTCCCTATACAGCCCCTTCTACCCCCGCTTTAAGCCAAGAGAATTCACAAGTGCTACACCACACTGTCTACTTAAATAACCAAGTGAGCCATAGAAGGAACTTCAAATTTTGCAGCACAAGCAGAAGTGAAAAACAGATGCTGAAGATGAACTGAAAATACAAAGCAACATCAGAAATATGGAAATGCAACTGAAATTTTAGAAAGAAAAAAAAGGAAATCGCCCTACAAACCACGGATCTAATTACTTAAATTGTACTTTAGAGGCCAAAGGAAGTTTTACAAGCAAACATACTCATGAATTGGGAAGTATTTTTAGCTGAAGAATAGTACAATGAACTTTTTATCATATTTGATAATAAGAGTTCCACAAACAAGACAGTAAATGTCCCATGATTACTAAGTGGTGAGGAAAGAGGCAGGATGAACTGAAACAACGGAAAAGATAGAGAGAATAATACTTCATGGGGATNTTTTCTTGCTATTTTCTTTTTTTTTTTTTTCCCTCAAGTGATGTGAGATAAAAAAACAATGTTTGAGAATGTGCTATGGGTGTATTTCCTTGCTCTGAATACACAGTGGCTGCAAGGGCTCGGAAGTGTCAAGAAACTCTTGTTTAAACTGAACACTTTGAGGCTTGGAAAGGCCTGTGGCATAACTTAACTATGCTGTACAAAATGTAGTAATTAAAAAAAATAGTAATTTTGAAAGTCAGAAGAGGACCTTGCTTTAAAATCATGCTGACAACATCGCAGTGACATAAATATTGCAGGTCTGTCACTTCCATCCTCAGTTACCTACAAATAACTACTTTGTGCAAACAATTTAGCAAGGCCCCTGCTATTTCACTTAATAAAANTATAGAGAGTAAACATTTAATGGAAAATACATTCTTTCATATAAAAATTCTTCTGGGTTGCTTACTGGCAGGTTTTGATATAGTGACTAAAAACCAGACACAGGTCTGTTTTCAAAAGGGGGAAAAAGTGACATAAAGACGTAACTTCCATCTGAAAGAAAAAAGAAGGACAGACTTTTATGTATACTCAGATGTTTATTCCTGATTGACTCAACAGAATAACAATAATCTGAGCTCTTTCCTGTATTTGACAGCTGGGCATCATTCCACAAACACAAGCCCCATACACCTTCCCCGTTAATAGAAATGGGGTAAAATAAATAGATATGTTAAAAAGATTACTTGATCCTGCAAACTTGATGCAAGTCTGGGTATTTGTTAAGATTACTTAACTCACTAAGCAAGTTATTATTTCAGATTTTTTTATTTCTATAAATCTGAGAGGTAAATTACAGAAATACACAAGAAATCTGATTGATCAGTCATAAACTACTTAAAGTTTATAGATAGAAAAATAAATTACAATTTTAGCATGGAGAAGCCAGATTGTCACAGCTTACTAGCAAGAAGTAAAGAAAGGATCTAGTGGTATTTTCAGAAACTGTTATAGTTGACATTTTAGAAGTACTGAAGAGGAAATATCTAAATAAAGGATTTGTGCAAGAGAGGAAAATAAATAAGTAAGCAAATGAATAAATGAAAGTGGCTTTGCCATTTTGTGCTGCTTATCCCCAAAAATAAGACTCAAACCTGTCTGTCAACCCACCACTGCTTTATACACTTCTCCCTATACAGCCCCTTCTACCCCCGCTTTAAGCCAAGAGAATTCACAAGTGCTACACCACACTGTCTACTTAAATAACCAAGTGAGCCATAGAAGGAACTTCAAATTTTGCAGCACAAGCAGAAGTGAAAAACAGATGCTGAAGATGAACTGAAAATACAAAGCAACATCAGAAATATGGAAATGCAACTGAAATTTTAGAAAGAAAAAAAAGGAAATCGCCCTACAAACCACGGATCTAATTACTTAAATTGTACTTTAGAGGCCAAAGGAAGTTTTACAAGCAAACATACTCATGAATTGGGAAGTATTTTTAGCTGAAGAATAGTACAATGAACTTTTTATCATATTTGATAATAAGAGTTCCACAAACAAGACAGTAAATGTCCCATGATTACTAAGTGGTGAGGAAAGAGGCAGGATGAACTGAAACAACGGAAAAGATAGAGAGAATAATACTTCATGGGGATGTCTTTGGTATGCAAGGAGACAAAAGCACATATATATGTTTACACACAGAGGCATGCAAGGAGAGAGCAAATCTGGCTATGATGATACAGGATGAGCAGAGAAAACCAACTATTTTCCGAAGAACATTTGCGAAGTTAAACAAATATCCAGCTCATCTCTTAATCCAGAAATAATAACTTAAAAATAATCACTGACACCCATAATCTATTGTGAGTGCTTTCCAATTTGAAGCATAAATCAAAATAAAATACTAATCAGAAATGAGGCATATTAGATCTGCAATGTATGCAGGCTTCAGTGGCTTAGCATTTCCTAAGCCTGGATGACAGCATATTTGTTTACTCACAGTATTATGGAAGAGTCATATACTGAAGGTCAAAGCTAGGCAGATGTGCAAGGATTCAGAACGAATAACCAAGAACCCAGCGTTTCATGTCAATTTTTCTCCCACAGCAATGGAAATCATCTCAGCAGAAGCCCTCTTTCACTTTTATGCCAGGTAAGAAATGAACCCCTTTTGCATTACCACCTTGAACTATTGCAGCTGACATCTGTACTGCCCCACAGCAGTTGTTGTGAGAAGGTAGGAACCATAAATATCTACCACATAATTTAAACTATATGCAAAAAGAACACTGATATATTAACAATTAAGGAGGGGTTTAGATAAGGGCTATATGAAAGACACATTTTTAGCCTGAATACTTTAAGCATGCTTAAATATACTATGTAGAGCAAGGTATTGTTGTGTTGCAATTACAAACACATGCAAGGCTTTTATAGCAATCAGAAGTTTCTCTAATAGCTTAAAAACAAATAACCACCATGCCTCAAGCTGCTGCACTACTGAACTTGTGCAGAACTTATTAAAGCCTGTTGTGAAAAAATTATTAGCATGCATGTAAATAACCAGCCAAAGTCCAAGGATCATCATGAGGCAGCAGTTAACCAGCCCTTCAATGATGAGAAAATTCAGAGGAACCAGCCCTTCAATGATGAGAAAAACTCCCTCCTGCTCCCACACACAGATGTGCTTTTTTTTGGCTTTCTACCTCACTGTTGTTTGAAAGGAAGGTGGAAAGTAAGCCTGTCTGAAATGACATGCCAGGGGTTTCTGTAGGACTGGCCCTGAGCAGTTTACTGGGAAGCCAGAAGCAAACACAGCCAACCAATCAAGCAACATGTCAATATCCATCCCACTATGGGGAAAAGGTGCACTCATAAATACAGAGCAAACAGGGAACAGTGGAAGATGCTGACTGTCAAGGAGGCAGCCACTCAATAAAACACATCACCAACACACGCACATGTGAAATTCTTTTTCACCTTTTTGTGATGAGTGATGCTGGGGTTTATTATCAGTATGAAGAAAGTTGATGCGTCCTTATGAATACACAAATGTGCCCCACAGGTGTAATTTTCAATATTCTTCACCAAACAGTGCAAAGAAACCATTTTCTTTACCAGCACAGTATCACAGGTAGCAGTCCTGAGTTGGACCAAGAAATTGCTGATATGTCTGGAGCCAGATACTGGAGGCAAGAGTGACTTCAGGAAAACAAGCATCTCCTACAGAGCAGCAAACACAGAGCTGCCTTCAAACCATGACTGCCCAAAGCAAAACCACTCCTTGGGAGAGGGTAGAAAACAGTGAGTGTCTTGTAGCTGTTATTCCTCTTGTTTCTTGATATGAAGGAGATACTTATGCCACATTTGAGAACAGGTGAAAATAAGAGTACAAAGTGGCTAGAAAACTTTCAAAGTAGCACATGTCCTAATGCTATTATCTGACCTAAAACAATACTAAAAGGACTTCAGGATGAACAACCTACTAACTGACAAAAACACATTGTTCTGAAATGAATAAATATACTTCTGTATGTATTCTCCTGTGTGCAACATATATCCACTTGAATTTCCCATTAAATTTAAGCTGTAGAACCAGAAGGACAAAAACTGCAGCAATTGTAATAGTTTTGTGGCAAAGACGGATCCAACATAATTTTTTATCTGTTCTAGTCACCCAAAAGCAGTAGTTTTACCTCTTGATATTAAGCAATGCCCAAGGTATCCCAGTGGGAGTGTTGAAAGCAGGTAGCAATTTCTCTCCAAGCTCCACTGCCTTTTTTCGGAAAACCTGAAAGTTAAGAAGAAACCAAATGTTGGAAAATGCATTGTTGCTCCAACTAAATTAATTTAGCTAATATCATTATTGAGCATATGGTACAATCCATCTTAGCACAATGAAGCATCCCTGCTCCTTTAGAGTGACGTCAAAGGAATGAAGAGCACAGCCTGTTTTGCATTGTACCCGGTAAGGAGAGAGCTCACACAGCAGGATCACACAGTGACAATGCCCAGATGACCTGCTCCTGGCATGACCAGCATCAAGCCAGAGCCACCAGTACAGCCAGACCCGATACTGCAGAGCAGGTTACGCACTCCTGGCTGTCCCTGCCAGGCCCCCTGTGCTCAGGGAAGGGGCTGTGAGCCAAGGATGCTGCTGCACCCTGGCTGGCAGCTCCCTGCCCCAAGTGCCACATCCTCCTGGAACGCAGGGACACAGCTGCAGCAAGGCCACCTTTGCTCTCTGTCAGGGGCTCAGCATGCTGCGGGAGCCTGGGCTGTGTCACCATGTGGCTGCTGTACTGCCAACCTGCTGCACAGGCAGTCTGTGGCAAAAACACCCCCCACATCACCAAAAAAATAAACCTCATACATTTTGCAGTGCTACAGTCTTTATGGACTCAGCTGGCTTATACCCAGAGAGTGTCAGTGCCACAATTGATCAAAAAATTGGAATATACCCCTGTGGCCAACTGAGACTTAACTGATATGCAGCATCTAAAGAGTTTCAGCTTCCATTTCAAAAACATGAAGCAGAAAGACCCCAAATGCTTATCATATGCCCACAAGAATGACAGACAATTTAACAAGAGGAACTTTTGTGTCCAGGTAAATAGTTAAAAAGCTGGACCAAAGAGGATTTTGCTTTTCTTCAACTGTCAGCTCAACTCAGGTTACATTAACCTTACTGTTTGTGCACTGAGTGCTCTACTAAGAGAGTTTTTAATTAGAAACAATATTGTTCCAACTTAAATATAGAAACCTATTTAGTGATTTCAGTATGGATGTTCAAGGACTATCTGCTTGGAATTACACAGGGATCTTGCGCAACACTGAAAGGGATTATCCCAGGTGTAGTAGTCAAAATAGCAAAGTCACCTTCATTGTTCTCTCCTTCTAATAATGGTTCAACTAATTTTTTCTCCTCAGACATATTTATGATGGATTTATATTTATTTATGTATTAGAAATCAGTTTGTACATCTGATGCATCTTGTGGTGCAGCCATGCATATATGTTTATGTGAATATATAAAGACATTTGCTGGGCAAAACAAGGTAATGAAGAAATTTCCACAAAAATAAAATACAATTTGTAAAACACCACTTTCTAAAAGCCACACTGAAGGAAGGTTTATATTATTGAAAAATATGTGATCAGAATATGTGATTTATATGTGAATATAAAATTCTGGAAAAACAATGTTACTATAAAGAAGCTCCAGACTATCCCATCCCACGGTCTCTCCATATGATACAGATCTCAAGATTTCTCTGGCAACAGTCTAAGATTTAGAATTACAGTAAAAGATATTTTGAGGGAGGTTAAGCAATTTCAAGCCAAATTTTGTCTGGAGTCAGAAAACCTTCTTGAGTGGATTGCATCAGAGTGCTGGGAGAAACTTGAAGCAAAGCAGCAGGGAAAACAATTTGCTTGGAAATCCCTTCATAATCCATGATATTTCTGACTTCCCAGTTTACCAATTATGTGGATTCTGATGAGAATTAGTTACGGATTTGTGATCTTTATCCAGCCCATAATTCAGTCTCCCCAAGGGTTAAAGCCTTGGTGAACACTCAGAACCAGTTGGTGCAGGACATAATCACCTCTTAGCAGGTTTCCTTGGGAAGAGCAAGGGACAGTAACTCACCCAGAGCACACAAGCTTTCCCTCGTTTCACAGCCACGTTTTTCACCTTGTTCTGCTGAAGCCAAACCTATCCTTTGCTCTTTTAGCACAAGGAAGGCCTCCCCCAGCCTTTCACAGCATATGGTGTGATAACTCATCAGCCTCTCTGCCCTGAGACAGTGAAGTACTGACAGGAGAGTGGCTACAATCATCCTCCTAAGCCGTGGGCACACCAGGACCCTGACATTCAGCAGAAGCATCTGCTGCCCAGCATAAACCCCTACCTTTAGCCATACATAAAGGGGCTAGATAGATACCTTACGGAGGGCTGTTAAAGGTGCCACATGTGTTCTTTTTAGATGTTTATGTAAGGACAAGAGGAGATCTCCCCTTCAAAATACACATTGAAGCCATGCATTCTAACTTCTTTCTTGTCCAAAATGCAACTCCTCCAATGCACTAAACCACTTTCATAATACGCAATTAGAAAAAAAAATTAAAAATATTTTTAAACCATTGTACAATTTTGAAACAAGTGCTGAGGTGAAGATGCACTTCTTGTTCACATGAGAATTTCAACAGGCTATTACTAATGCATGCTGGTGATTTTCCTTCCCCTTTCAAATCTAAAAATAAAAATCAACTATGGACATTGTCTACTTTTATCTCTAGATCTAATTTAACATAGCTGAACAACTGACTGGTAAATCACTATCTAAGAAGTAGAACGGCATAGAGAATAATGACAAGACTACAACAACACTGAATGACTGAGCACAATAAATTGTAGCCTCATGCAGTAAAATTATACTCTTTCAGCAAGGGTAAAAGGGTGAAGATAAATAAAGGAACCACTTTATTTCTCAATTTGCAACTTTAACAGTTAATAATAATAATAATAGGAAAAGCAGGTGCTGCAATTATTGCACATGATTCACAATGTTCACTGTATTTTTCTTCTGCAGAAACTTACAGTATTGGACAAGAAATATTGTGCTGTGTAAGATATCTTTTTGGCTAATAAAAGTAAATAAACAATAGAAACTTCTACTTATTATGTCTACTTCTGAATCGAATTTCAACTTTTGCCGAGCCCTGATCCTTCCCCACCACCACTCAGTAAAGTGATTGTTTGGTAAGCACAAATTATGACAGCCACTACGAGAAGCACAAAACAAAGGCAGAAATGACAGAGCACAAGAATCAGAGACATTATATATAATAAAGGAAAATATCCAGGGCAAAATTTCCCATCCCAGTGCTTGTCTTTAGAGCCTCAAGGACATTTCCTGGCTTTTCCTCATGAATGCTCATCCAACAGTAATGAAAGATTACTTAAATGAAGTACTCCAACTGGGACCTGGGAGAAGCTGTCACAGTCCTATACCTGAACCTACCCTTCCAGCCATGCTTAGTTTAAATATTTATCTACAAATATAAAGGTCTACAAAGCACTCCTGAGGCCCCTATCACTTTCTCCAATGCGCTATCATATCTAGACAGCATACTTTCTGAAGAAGGGGGGCTGTGGACTTATTTACCTGGCATATTGGCAGTCCCCTTACCAGGTGGTAAAGAGTCTTTCCTATTACAGTCTATTCATTCCATAGGCAACACACATACCAAGCCAGGGAACAAGACATTATTTTCTCACTCATTAGATAGCCTTAAATATTTCTTAAATACATGTAAGTATTTTTGGTCTTCATAAGAGAGAACAAACTAACTAAGAGATCATACATCCAGAACTGTGATGCTAATGTTAGAACACCCAATGCCATAATCAATCAGATCTTGCAGACTTTTCCGTCCATTAACAAATCTTATTAGGGAAAAGAGTGTTCCCACAGAGAAACAAGGCTCTGCCTGCAAAGATGCAACCACAAGGCAAAGACCAGACCTGTCATCTGGTGAGCACTGGCTTTCATTATAGTGCAAGAATGTTATCTCCTCTGGATAAACAAAAATGTTTCCTCTGGCTGGAATGACAAATCCCTTTGAAAATGTCAGATTACCTCATTGTAGTTTTAATTGCTATTGCTAATCAGGAAGAAAAGAAATCACAGGAAACAAATATCTTAGAATTGCATATGTGGCACATCTAATTTTAAAAGAGGCATAACATGGTACAGCATCATAAATTAAAGAACAGTCAGAATTCTGCCTTAAGAAGTCCTCCATATAAAGGTAACCAGAAGTTAAAATTTTCCTTCCACCAAAGGAAGGAATATTATATTTTAATCTTTTTTTCAATTGACAAAGACATTTTCTCAATATTTCTAAATCTATCAAATTAAGCATTTCTCATTTTTGTTTTTATATTTACAGATAAAAACTGACAAGTCACTAAGTAAGATTTATTGCTTTCTTTCCTGTACCTGACTGCCTTTCCCAGTAGGACAAGGAATGAATATTTCAGTGCAAAAGCAGAAAACGAGAGCAGAAAAATGAACAGGGACAGGCCGCTTTCCTGCTCTTCAGAACACTGAATAGAAAATCCTCTCAGCATAACAAATGTTGATTTGGGTTCAAAGTGACCTGCTAACAAAACCGAACCCTCTCAGAACAACTTGTTCCAATACCTTCTTTACTGAGAGACAATCCAGGATTTTTGCTGTATTTACATTTGTTTTATTTTTACAATGAAAGACTAGAAATGCTACAAAAATTGTGGTACTCCACCTGACATAACAGAATACTTGAAACAGTGTAAGCTGAATTCTGCCACTATCTGCAATACCAAGTGATACCACACCTAACTGCCATATTATTTGAAACCTGCTTCCTTTAAACATTTTCAGTGTTTATGAGAGCTGGATAAGTTACCCAGATGCTGGTATTAATTCATCAGCAAGTAGTGCTTTTACAATTACTGTCACCTTGACAATAGCAGGTGCCAGTGAGTTTTACTTTATTCAGTCCTCACTTCCAGCTGAGTTCAAGTAATTTATTAATATTCTGTGCTAAAAAGTGAGGAGACAATTAATAACATTTCTGGAAACAAGCATTGTAATGAGTCACATCAGTGTGATCATCAGTGCCAACAGAAGAAGCAAATGGCCTTCAAAGAGGACTTTCACAGCTGTAGAAGTATTTTGTACATTTAGATCCACGAGTGTCAGGAGTGTGTTTTGAGCATTTTCCCCAGGACGCAGACTGTGTTCAAGACCAATTTCCTAGCTCTGGGCCAGCCCTGGTCCTGCTGGACTTGAGCATATGAAATGCCACACCAACACGAGCCTACCTCCAGCTCAGAACTGCACCCAATCTCAGGTTTTCCTACCAGCATACAGAAGAGGGGGCCAGTGCATTCAAAACAAGTGGTTCCACTTGAGGCTACACCTACAGTAGTCGAAGATCAGTGGAGCTGATCAACACAATGGCACACGCCGACACCTGTCAGCATCACACCCTTCACCATTCTGAATTTTGGGAAGGCTTTCCAGTTTGCAAGCGTAACATCAAACCCAAAGCACCTTTGCCCATCTGTACAACTCTTCGCAAAGCTTCTGAAAACAGTGATTGTAGAAATATGCAAATGACTTCAGTACTGGAGAGATTCAGGCAGCTTGTGGTATCTGTGAGCAGCCACTCACCTGAAAACTAGAATAGCACGTGTCTTTTTCACAACTTGAGGAAGTAACAAACATGAGTAAGCTTTCAGATTTGTACTGCCTTTTCCAGAATAATCCAGTATGCTGATCACCACCTTGTGAAAAGTTCACATAAGCTCGTGAAAGTTCACATAAAAAACCTGCTTATTGCATAAATTAGATCAGATGAAAAAAAATTAATAAAATCCCTTCTTTTATTCAATTAGCCTTTTTTTGTTACTGTTTTACTAACAGCAAGAAAATTAATTTTCTTTTCTAGCTGACTGCTGTACCAAAAAAGTCACATAGTACCATGAAGAGTATCCCCTCTGTGGAAAAGATTGTAAAGAACTTAATCAAATGGAAGTAACTGGATTAGTGAGAGATTTCCAGATTTCATTCAAATGCACACAGCAAAAAGCACAAGCCCCCTCAAGTTATCAGCAATATCTAATGTATGTAATTACTTCAGTTATTTTTTAACTACAGAACTTCTAAGTCGATATACTGTGTTTGAAAATCTTATTTTAGAAAGGCCAGAATTAAATGGTACAAACTGTCAAAAAAGAGTGCAAGGCATAAACCAAAGAAATAATGTAATGTACAGTAAGCTGTCCATACCTCACTTGCACTTTAAAACTTTAAAATGAAGACAGGAATTGCTAGATAACTGCAGAATTAAAAAAAATAATAAAGGAAGAGTTTGTTCCTGTAATATTTGGTTATTTTCTTTTGTACTATTCATGTGCATTTAGGATTGCCTACACAAACTCCAAGAACTATTTAAGAGGAAGAACTTCTAGACCACAGAAGAAAAAGCAACTGCTCATTTATCTACTAACGTCAAAAAGCACAAGTTTTTTTAAAGCTTATGTACACTTGAACAATTAGAAGCTTAGCTACAACCCACTAGCATTGGAAAGCTTATGAACCAACCATTTAATAATATCCCTGCTGCAATAATTCAAGAAAAGGCGGTGATAAATGCAGTAAACAAACTGCAATGATTGCCTGCAATAACAAAAGGAATTTCTTACTTACAAAAGCCTTTGAGAATTCCTCACCCCGGACTTGGGCAGCTTTAATTTTTCAAGAGGTGCGATAAGCAGCATGCACAAAGAGTAACGAGTTGGATTTACTGCACATGTACAGATTAACTGAGCGCTGGCAACTGCCTCCCGAGGCGCCAAATACAGGTAAACAAGACTCACACCTGCAAAAACCCTGCTCAAATCTTAAGGCTCTGAAATACCACGCCACCCCAAATACCTAAATTATGAAACAGCTCAGGGTCAGCAAATCAGTGTCAAAGATTTGGGATGCCAACTTTGTATCCCATCAGCAATAGAAAGCCTGGAACTGCAGGTCTCCAGTCAAATAAAGCACTTGTTTCAAGCAATGACAGATGGCAAGCTAGCAGGCATTACAAGTGTCAGCAGCCATGATGGAGGACTGAGCCCACATCTAAGAGCTAGTGGAAGTTTTAAATCTCTGTTTTTACACAATATCCACATAAGAGGAATACGTTCTTAACCTACTCCATCTGAGTTAACACTATGGTATGTCCTGCTTTGAACAACAGGCACCACTGTAAGAGACATCATAAACTGTACAACTGAAGTATGAACAGACACTAGCACTAAAAAACTCTTACCCAAGGCTGCTCTGTCCCCAACAAGATAAGCCCTCTCTAACCTGTGGAAGTCCAATATTCACATGTTTGGATGCTGGTGAGAGGCACTGTCAGCTCCAGAAGCAACTTGTAGACTAACACCAGGCAAGGATGTCAAGAGTACAAAATATGTCAGGTTTAGTAGTGAGGTCTTCTACAATTCAGGAAGATGATACATGTATTTGAATGTATATTGGATCTAAGTGAATGAGACTGAAATTAAAAATATGGCATATAAAATGAAAACTCATTATATTGTGAAGTGATACAGAAAACATCTGGATGCCATCTTAAGAGGTCGGTGTTTTTCCTGATTAAGGAAACAGCTGCCTTAGTAAAATTATTCATATCCAGCAGTAACGAAGAGTATCTTTTAGCTCAATTCTTCTGTTAAGCCACAAGCATCTGCTTCCTAATTTTCTTTTTATTTAATCTTGTGTACCCAGCTCAAGTGCTGTAACAACAAATTTAAATAGCTGCCTCATTTTATATCTTGCAAGCTATCATGACTAAACAAAGAACAGCACTTTGCATATGAAACTTTCCTTTCAAGCAGGTGACCATTGAGAGGTGATTTGCAACACCATCTGTGTGAAAGCAGGGGGTAGGGTGGAGGAGCCTAATAAACTGCATGGGGAATCAATAATTACATCCTCAATGCAGCATAAAGTGCTTTCAGAAGATTCATTCCTAGGCTTGTAAATTTGACTGTATATTTTAATTCAAATACCATTAAGTGATTTAGAGTGATGCCTTCACTCTAAACTACACTCCTAGGCCATGGTGGCAGGCACAGAAAAGGCTAAAATCACTCTGTGTACATAAAGGGAATTCTACTTTCTTTTTAATGGTAACTCAGCAGCAAATGGGGAGTTGTTTGTTTCAGCCAATGTTATGTGACACTTGCAAGGTTCTTCCAGGCACTAATGGCAAGAGTTTTAAATGATGGCTATCAAATATACGAGTATAACAATGTGAACAGGATACCAAGGGTGCCTACTTTATCTGCTCTTCCATTAATTTTTGTCTTAGCTTCATTTACTCACTTTAATATTTTACTCCAACACCAGAACAACAGCTTAATGAAATTACTCTCATCAGTTTGAATCAAAAAGTTCCTTGGACAAAAGGGGCCAAGACTCAGGGTCTCCCATATACTGCCAGCTCCCTTGAACAGACCAGTAGCAAACCTGAGCAGCCCACTGAACAAATGGAAAAAAGCAACTAGTCCTTTTGCTCTGCTTGCCCTCAAAAAGATAGTCTTCCTCAAACATTACATAGTCTTAATCTGACATCATCACAAGTATTTTAAATCAGTTACTTGTATCATTCAAAGGCCGGTCCTCAAATGGTTAAAATTTGCACTGGCGGTGTCCTCAGACGAGGTAGCAGAGAGTAGCAGTTCTCCAGCCAGCTCAGGGTTTGTTCTTTCTGGAGTTACTCCCATTGCTCTGCAGCAGTAGTGCAGTAGCAGTAAGGGAGAAAAGCTTTCCCTTTCCCTGCTTGTTTTCATGCTAAGTGGTCCAGATAGACAAGGGCTGTGTTTTTATGAAGCTGTGAGTAAAAGTTCACAGAAGGATGGTTGAGGTTGGAAGAGACCTGTGTGGAGGGAGCTCTGAAGGTCATCTGGTCCAACTGCTGCTCAAGCAGGGCCACCCAGAGCCTGTTGCCTGGCAACATGAACATGTATAGATAGCTTTTGAGTATCTCCAAGACAAGGATTCCCCCATCTCTTGGGGCAATCACTGCAGATCACTGCAGTGCCCAGTCATCCTTACAGTAAAAATGTGTTTCCTCATGTTCAGAGGCAACCACTTGGGTTTCAGTTTCTGATGTTTGATGTTTAAAATAAATGTTGTATGTATATTTTGGCATTAGGACATGGACAGGGCAGTGTCATAGTACAGGCCTAAGTGACTATTGTCCAAGCTTCACTAGACACTGCAACAAGGTATTTATCAAGAGTCTTGTCTTGTTATTAGTGGTTTGATTTAGAATGAAGCAAGCAGTAAACTTGTAATAATAGCAACAATAAGGACAGCTAATATTTAGTGAACTACATGTAATGCAGGCTATGAAAGGATTAGCACAAGGAACAAAGTAGGGTGAGAATCCAAACTGTCAAGTTCAAATACTGAAGTTTTAAAAACAACCCATGATTTTAAGCACAGAATTTTGGAGTTCCAGACTTTACACAGTCTTCATTAAACACAAAAAGCTGAAGGAGTTAATTTGCATTACTCCTGTAATGTTTGTCACAGGAGTCATGTCCTTTGCCAGAGACCCTATGCTCCTCTCCATGCACAGGCAATTCCACATTCCACTACCCATTAGTTTGATGTGTTCATGGATACAAGGAGAATAAATTAAATTAAACATTACTATTTTAGAGTGTCTCTTATACTCTTTAAACATATATAAAATATAATGAGTATTCATTGGAAATTAGTGTCGTATATTATGGCTGTCCCATGTTTAAACAGTGAAGTGCTTCTTTTAATTCTTATAGTATGATTGAAGTCAACACATGAATTTCCAGATTTTGTGATCACAGATACTAGAAAAAAAGTAGAATGATCACAAGTACAAAGACAGTGCCAACAGTCCCTCTGTTAGATCTACAGCATGGATCACTTATGAACAAGCCATTGGATCACAAAACTCTCTCACTGAGCTCTCTCTACCACCAGCAGCTACAGACTACTTCTATCTCACTTGTATAGATATATGGGATAGAAATCAACTATTTTACCTAGCTGATTCAGCCCTCAGGTTTCAGTGGTTTCAGTGAGTGAATTCTCAGATTACAAATAAACTTGTTTTGGTAAATTCCATTAAAAACAATGGGATTGAGAACGTGCCATTTAGGTAAGTGCAGCTTGGATTTGCAACCATGTGAACAGCTGAGCCTGACCCCGAGACAGGTGAGTTTGGTAACACCAGCAGTTGCATTGATGGATTCCTAAGTTGTTATTTTTCAAGGGGAGGAACAGGTTAAAATTGAGCTTACTCTGCAGGTTCCTTTCCCTTCAACACCTCTGACACACCATCTAGATGGGTTTTTATATAAGTAATGTAACAAGAAAAATCTTCCTCTATACAGCAGGACAAAAAGATGATGGTTTCCTAACTCAGTGCCTTCTTTCTTATTACTGAGATTTCTCTGACAGACAATAGTCATTGAATTGTCTGATGAATAATGGACAGGATCAAAATGAGCCTGAATAAAGTGCTTGTATGTTTTCCTTAAATTAAATATAAGAGATGTGAACTCTTGTAGTTCTTTTCATCTAAGCCAAACAGGAAGCTCCAAGAGAGAAGAACTATGATTTAAGAAGCTGCTTTTATGTTGTAAGTTAAATCATCAGGCAGACTAATTCAATTCCTTTCTGTTTACTGTAAGACTATTTCTCTTACTGGACAAGCCATAAAACTACAGTGACTAAAATATAAGAATTTCCAATTCTTAAAGACTCAGAAACAAGTCCTCTGTCTGAGCAGCAAAGCTGCCAGCACATCAAATTTATGATCAATTCAATTGCTTCTCTGAATTTCCTGCAGTTAAAACTTTTTTACTTTTTTTACTTTTTTTGAGCTATGCCTCAAAACCATTCCTGTAGTTAAACAGCCATAAGTTGTACTCTCTAAAGATTAACACTATTTTAGAACACAGCACATATTTGAAAGAAACAATGGCTGGAAGTATTCATAAAGGCTAAGTATGCATATTGGCATGTGTACATTGCTTTCCATGCCCCCACTTGAAGCAAGAGGAAAAAAAGAGGCATGACAACCATGTAAACTCTCTCCATTTTTAACGAAACTCATTACATAGCTGTAGTATTTTATTTTATTCTTTACCTGAACACTTTACATAGCCACTTCTAGAGAGAAGGCCTTTCAGGCTTCACTAAATTATTTCTATATTTAATAGCATGTAAGTTAAAACATTAGAGTACCTTAACTGTAATTTCAAGTCGGAACTAGATAGAAAAAAAGTCTTCAAAGTATGGTTTAGAAAAAGGGCATCTTAGTCACCACTCATTAATTCTATTATCAACTGTCACAGTCTATCAAGAAAAAAAAGTATGGCTGAGTAAGTGCTTCTCGTTATCTCAGTAAATCTTTACTTTCGACCTTGGGTCAGTTAATAACCATATTACCATAAGACAGGCCCTTCAAGCAGATTAGAAAAGCTGATGGCATTTAACATTGAACAAATTCTGCTCAGGCATGCTGAGAACCACCACTGAAGTTTCCTGCAGCAGTGTGGCAATGATGGCCCAAAGTATTACAGCAGTTGTAAATCTTGCCTGGAATCAGGAAGATTATTTATTCTTTCCTCTACAATATAAATGGAAATAAAAGCAACTCTGGAAAGAAAAGGCTGAGCACAGACTGAACCATGTTTGTAAGAGATACCCTGCAAGCAGGAAATGCTGATGAGAAGGTTTCAGTTATTCCCTAGTTTTGCATGATAAAAGGAAAAAGATTGGAATTGTCTGTGTACTATGAATAGTGTTTTTAAGAACAAGTTGTGGAAAATAGCATCCTTTAAGAAACGGCATTGTAAGCTGCTGACTTTGTTCTGCAGCTGTTAGCTTGAAGAAAACAACAAAAAAAGAGTTTTTAAAGAGAAATGGAAGGGAGTGAAGTTCATAGCATATCCTTTTCACATGATGATCTTTGGGATCTATCAGACTGTAAAATCATCTGGTCATGCTTACAAAAATTAAGGACAACTTGGCCCCCAAGGGACAACACAACTTTAAAGCAGCAACAGGACTGAACCAGTTTCCAAAAACAACTAGCATGGTTATTTTGCTTAGCCTGCAAAAGCAGATGATTGCCTAAAGAGTGAAGAAAAGAAATGAACAGGACACAACTAGTTATTCAGATGAACTAGTTACAGAGTATTCCTGGTAGTTGAATGCGTTTGAAACATCTGAAACAACGGAATTGGCCCTTTATGCCAGAAAGAAGACAGTCCTCTGTTAATTGAAGGTTGACTCTACTCCAGTAACACTGCTGCAGGAGTGATCTTCCTTGCTTGCTTTAGAGTTATGTCAGTTTACGTAAGACTTGGATTTTTGTTAAAACAAGCTCTTGAGCCTTCATGTAGCTGAATAACAAGAGTCCCCTCATACTGTACTGTTTTAATTACCTACTATTTGAAGGCGTTCATTAGGGTTGGGTAGGTTAATGTAAGCAATTAAAAGTGTTGAATAGAGAATATCAGAGCTAAATACATTAAACAAAATCCAAATTCTTCAGAATATTTTACCACCTCCAGACCTCTCTTGTATCTTTTGCTTAACTAGGAAATTAAACAGTCAGATGGCTGACCAGCTAACACCTATGGGAATACAAAAGCTTGTATATGTGTTGACAAAAGACTTGCAATGTAAACAGTGAGCTAAGAAATGGAATCTGCTGTTTAACTACATCCTAAATTATTTTTTTCTTGAGGAAACCAAGCAAGATTTGTATGACACGCTGGCACTACATACCACTCCTCCTTTTCAGCTTTCAAATCTTCATGTTCATCCTCTTCTCACTTTCTGGCTTAAGAAAAGTTTGCAGTTTGCCCAATTCTGTGCACTTAGCCCTGGGCAAAATGAGCCCTTACATATACTGATTGGAGGAAAACAAAGATTTGTCTTTCAAATGTTTAATGACAGCTCTGTTTAGCGGCAATCACCTGCCAAAACCACAAAATCCCATTGGCATCCATCATGCTGGAAGTGGTACAGGATTTTTCATGTGCACATCTTTTCCAAATTCCTTCTCAATCATTTGCACATAGGGTGGAAACACAGTCTGCATATGGCAGAGACAAGCTTTTGGCACAGATGATACAGCAACTGGACTCATTTATCAACCACAACATTTACCAACATTATTCAACTGTTGCATTTTTACAAACAAATGGCAAACAAAGCACGTGGCTTCCTGCAGTTTTTGAAAGGTGTGGGAGAAAGCTCCCTACTCATCTTACGAATCTTTCAGATTTCTGTTGCCTGAAAATAACAAACAATTGATTCTGCAAAAAAAAAAAAAAGAAACCCACAGAACAATTAGCACTCATCCTAAATTGATCCCAAGAGTCGGTGCTAACTTAAAGCAAATGAACCTTGTTTGTATCTGTCTCATGTTTGATCTGCTGAGCAAGATGTGTTGCAAGCGCAAAGGAGACTTTCTTTTAAAAGAGTATCTGTTTCTCCTGCAGCAAGGATGCCATTATCTCTAGCTATTGCTGGGGATATGAAGAGCATGCAAGAGCAGCAATGATGTCTGTCTGTTTCTGATTTCAAGCATCCAATTTTCTCAATGATCTTCAGTTAGCTTGAAGCAGCAGAATTGGTGGGTGGCACAAAGTGGTGTTTTGTAATGAATTTCTAATCTGATCCTTTAAACAGCTAATTGGGTAAGAAACTTCCCAAATTTCATCATACATTTCTGTTCACTCAAACTGTATTTAAAATACTAAGATTTAATTAATGCCTACATATTTTTTCTAGAAGTAATTTAAATTTTTGAAAAGAGATATGAAAGTAGAAAGATTCTTTGCTAAAGTCAGCTTTGGGAATCTGATGGAATGTCTTCATGGCTGCCAACAGAATCAAAAACGTGTTAATCTTCTACTGGACGGTTTATGCTTTTATCTTCTCTAAGCTAATAAGAGAAGGATGTTATCACCTACTTAACTCCCAACTTAATGACAAATAACCTCAGACTCAGTCTACAGAGACAAAGCACAAAATGGAATCTCACACACACTAGTTATACATTGTTAAACATTTAGATGAAGAAATGAAGAGTTATGCCACACCCAGAGTAAAATAATATTTTCCTATGTATTTTTTTTTGTACTAAATCAGTACAATGATTCAATAACATCTATTACTTATCACCTAATTGAACTTTTATATCACATCCACAGAGAGAATATATTACCCAAATATTTTACATAGCTCGGAATTTAAGCAGTATAAATTAATGCTGATCTAGTCCCATTGTCAGCACCAAGATATTTTTATATTGCTTTCATTTGCAGAAAGAAGTAAAATTCTTCGCTGTAGTATTATACATAAGAATTGTTATTTAGATATGAATAGTTTATTTCCAACAATCTAAATACTGCTTGCAAATGGCTCCACAGAACTCTGTATCCAACCATATGTTGTACATTTTCTATTAAATCTGCAGAGCAACTCCACCACCTCTTCAGGCAGCATGTTTTTACCCTCCTTTTACTCTTTATTATTGCAATTGCATTTTGTACTGCAAAGTGACGGAACTGGAAACTGAGATAAATAAAAGAGAGAAGTATCTTGGAAACAACTTTGCAGGTGCCTGCTGATTCTGGACAGGCTGTTAATAGCATGTAATTTCTTCTATATAGTATATTAACCCACATGCAAAGAATTCTTCTTTAGGGTCTATCTAGAGCTGCTGCTGCTGCTGCTCAAAAGGAAAGCACTCACACTACTATTTCTGACAGACATTCTCTCTCCAACTGTTCTGTAGAACCAGAATGAAGTGAAACTGCAGGAGCTAGTTGAAAGCCAAATCCTCAGAAGAAACAAACAGCTCCCTCTCAGCTGCTTGAATTCTATTTAATAACATAGCTTGTGTCAAATATACCAGCTGTTATAATCACAATCCAGTATTTCTTAGGCCTCATTATCATCCATTCTCCTTTCTAGCAATTTACCATCGGCCTACAGTAGTGTGGAGGTGAGCAGGGATTTTAGTTAAAATTAATGTAATGAGCAGTGAACTTTTTGGTTATTTCCAAAGTCAACGTATGAATGCAAAAACATGTCAAATAAGTTTACCATGGAACAAAGCAAATTTTTTTGTTGTTTGGAGAAAACTCCCCAGACAAACCCTTTTCTGCTACGCAAATGGGAAACCACTAAAAGTGAAGAACCTAAGTTATGTACAGGTCGGAGTTCTAAACTGATGTTTCTCAGACCAAAATCAGGGCTCTGATTCCTGGTTTCATAGCAGGCTTAGTTATGGCAGCTGCAGCAGGCTGTCACCACAGCTTCTCAGTCCCCTGCTGTGGGTATTCCCGCTGATAGACAAACAAAAGCAAAACATACCCACTGCAGGACTCCAGCAGACAGCAATTCACTGAATTAAGGCAAATTGCCACTGTTCCCACTTTACATTAAGCAAAGTAGCCCTCATTCTGAGGCACAAAAACTGTTGGTGATGGCAGCTGATTGTGAGCCTGCTGGTGGTGCCTGGTTGCAGTATGGGGCAGAGTCTCCATCAGGCTCCAGGTACTTAGACCCCAGAAACAATTCCCTCTCAATGTGTACGTGGGTAGTATCAGTAACTCCACAGCACAGAGGGAAGAGAAGGAAAACCTAGAAGCAACATCTTAATTAAGCGCAAGACTGGAAATCCACATCTCTGTTATCATTCTTCCAATTTTCCTCAGAATTAAGTGCAGGGCCAGCTTGAGCACCACAGAGAAGCTGAGCAAGTAGCACTGGGAGAAAGGGGACAGAAGTATTAGGAATGAGAAAACTTTTGGAGTAAAGGGAACTTATTTGAGAGATGGGTTTCATCAACAGTGACATTGTAATTGCACTGCAGGAACTTAAGAGACAGAAATAGAAGACTGAAGGGCAGTCTCCTTGCAACAGCAGAACAGTCTACATAAACGAAAATCTTAGGAGTCAAGGTTATCTCCAGACTGTGAATCCATAGGGATTCTGCAGTACATTTTGATGCAGCTAGCATAGAAAGTGAACAGCATTAGATTTATTAAAGATGGAGAAGAGACTGAAATAGTAATGGAGACTACAGACTGTGATTCTGGGAAACAGAGATTTTAAATCCTTCTCTGTCCCCAAGTAGGCTGTTAAGTGCTACATGAAAGCTGATATAAACCTTGATTTTATACACTGTAATGACAGCTTTCTGCATAAATTCAGAGTCTATAGGAGAAAAAGTAGCTCTTAACGTAGTTTGATATATTACTGTCAACAGGGGCAACATGCCCCAATTCAACACATTGCTTTAAACAAAAGGTTCACTTTGGTAATGTTTAACTTTGGAAGGAAAATCAAGATGACCAGCTGAAATTAACTTAGAAAGAAACAGCCACATGGTTAAATTGCTTGGAGATGATTTGGAGAATAAAAGGCAAGGTTCAGAGTCCAAAAATTCTCAAATCAAAAGGTTCAGGTGACTTTTACCTTCTTTTGGTTTGACTGTAAAGAAGGTAAACTATATTGGTTTGTAAGGAATACAGAAACTGATAATGCTTGACAAGTTAAATAAATGTAATTTTTGAAGAACAAGTGTTTAAAGTTTTTAAAACAAAGAGAAATATGAGGCCTGCTAGAGAGCCAGGAGAAACAAAAGGAGATGTCTGTTTAAAAGAGCATAGTGCATGAACCAAAGCCATTACCAAAAAGATAAACTTGCCCCTGTGTTTGGTCTTGAAGAGCCTTAGGCATGTTCCCATGCAGGAAGGTTCTTAAAAGAATAAGCCTAATGGACTGTTGCAGTACTGAGGCTGGACTAGAAGATCTCTTGAGGTCACTTCCAAGTTGAATGGCGCCAGGATTCAATAAAATACCAAGTTAAAAAATCATAAATCTATAAAAATGAAAGAGAGCATGAAGATAATTTCCGAGCTCTGCAGGAACTAAAGCATTACACTGCTGAAACACTGATGTATTGCTTAAAAGCGGCAGCAGATGGATTGTAGGTGGGAAACAGGACCCAAATCTGAAAACAGGGCTGTAGAAAACTACAGGCAATTGAAGTCTTCTAGTCTGTACCACACAGGGAATTCTACTGCCAGTCTGTGAAGATGATTAAGGAGGAGTTAAGTGGCATTCACAGAGAAGTGATCAAGCTGATACACTTTGCCTGGAGTTTCAAACGGCATTAGAAATCAAGCTTCCAAGACATAAAAGGAAAAGTCCTCTTGTTAACTAGTGTCAAGTAAGAGGAGGAAGCAGGAGATAAAAACATGAGGTCAGTGCTCACACTTGGTGAGCTAAGATCCCCAAGGCACATACACTGGAACTTAATCACAATTTGCAGAAAAGGCCAATACCTTTGTATGGGTGACAAAAACTTAATTCTCCTACCATTCAAGACTGCTAAATGATAGAATTTTTTTTGTATTCATGGAATTTAAATATTCTCTCTGAAGAGACACCTCTACAAGAGAGGGAGAGACAGAAAGAATAGCTACTGCTAAATTCTGCAGAATGTCTCAGCACTATATGAAGTCAGCAACCTTCTGTGGTCAGTCTGGCAAAGGCAGTTCTAGATCAATAGCATCTGCATCATTATTTCATGCCTGCTCCTCATTAGTAAGATACCCCTACAATCACTGAGGGATGGTGGTTTACAGTGAGCAATGATTAGGTCTGTCTGAAGTCAGACAGGAAGCCAAGATCATCAAGTGAGGTTGAACAGAGGCACTGTAACTGCAACTCTAAATGCAGATATAAACTAATTAAGTATGTAATAACTTTTTCCCTCACTTTTTCTTTTTCACCTCTAATTAACAGCTGGTAGAGAGTAAAAGATGAAACTCTAAGTCCAACACATCATCTTGAAGAATAGCTTGGGTTTTTTTCTTTTACTTATTTATTTATTTTAGATTTTGGAGTTAATTTGTTTGTTTTGGTTTGTTTTTGTTATTCCTTCACCCTGATCAGAACAACTTAGTGCTCCTTCAAACACGTTATCCTACCACAGTAAAAAAAAGTACAAATCTGTTACATTTCTGCTTCATGCCATGGAGAAGAATGGAAATATGACCATATTATGCAGGAAGAACAGCTGCTGCATCCAAGATATTTTAACTCTGGGGAAGAAAAAAAGTTACTTATCCCATTCAGAAAACAGAAAAGCTTCAAAGGAATCTGGGAAATTACCAGCTGCATCTGAAACTCATATGCTCCTTATTCATTTCAGAGTGTTTTGGATTTACTTTTTTGCTGCTCAAACAGTAAACTAAAAGCTCCTCCTATTTCTGCCTATGCAATGTTCCCTGACTGTGGAGCCAACCTTCAAGCAAAACAATCCCCTTATTACTTAGCTTTAGCAGGGCCTTTAAGAACCAGGTATGAGTAAATCAGAAGACCTAGAGAACATACAAACCTGACTGGACTACGAGCAGGGCCATACATTTACCGTGACTTTCAGCACCATTCCCAACCGTGGAAATCACAGTGCTCAGAAGTAATGTCTATAATCTCCATGAATTCCAAGAAAGATCTTAGTTGCTGTTAGAGGGTTCAGTGTCATCCTCCTCCAAAAGTTAACAAATTATCTCCTCATATGACTATATTTGGAAGTGTAAATATCTGGGTCTGCAGAACAGAGGACCTTGTTGCGTGCAATACTCCTGACCCTTGGTACACCAGAATTTAACATCAAACTAGTAAGTACAGCAAGGCAGTTGTAAAACAAATTTCTCCCTTACATTTTACTTTTCGTTTCAAAACAAAAAAATTACTTTAACAAGAAATCTTCTAAGATTCTATGACATGTCTTGTACTTAATCAAGGTTTAATTTAAACAAAATTATCAAGAAAGTTTGAAAAAAAAAAATCTGTCCCAGTACTATGGGCTCAATCTATCACATTAGTTTCCTAAAGATACTTTCATACAAACAAAAAAAAATTCAATACTAGCAGTGATTTTAAGGAGCCAGGCTTATTTTTAATAATCCTTTACAGCCACTGACTTACAGAAAAAAAACCAAGAAAAGCATTCACATGCAATATTATTGTTAGGGACTTAAGAAACCAAAATAAACCAAAAAACAACCAGCAAAAAAAAGAGCAGCACTTAAACAGTTACTCATCTTAAAATCAAGTTTTCTGATATTTGTAGCTATTTTACAAACGAAGTTGATATTTGACTGCAACTCCTTCTGGCTTGGGTTTAGACAGTTACCACAATGAAAAAAAAAAAAGCATATGACATTTCTAGCACTTTTAGGTATTTCTTATTAATTCTAGTAAGGTAGAAATTGTTGGAACTTTAACAGAATGCGTCTCATGCCTCTATTTTCACATATAGTTATCAAGAAGTATTCAATTTGTTCATTTTTAGAATGACTCACATTGGTGACTTTATCTAAATGAACTATTATGTGAGCAGGATGTTTTAGGAACTACGCAGTATGATAGCATATTCCTTAATCGTGATTAGTTAGACTTACAAATGATTATGGAACATACAATGTGTTGCAGCTTTGGATCATTACCCATGGAAATGTAATTCAGAAGCACAAACAATAATTATTTCCATCACTCCTTCTACTGAAACATAGCTTTCTTTAATTAGAATACTGGTAAGTGAGCACAGCAAATATAAGATTTTTAAAATAATTAATCTGATAAAGAATTAATTGAGCTTTTAACTGAGGAAGTTTAATCCTTCAAGCAGTGTGCATACAACTTGTGCTATCTTTTAGGAACACCCACTAACGTAATGGACTAACAGATTATTAAAGATATATTTTCTATGGTGGCAGCCAGCCTCTGGAGCTCTCGGGCCTTTTCACACCTCTCTGCAGCAGCAGGGAAGAGACCCACATAATAATAAAGTGACCCACAGGGAGAACCTCACCCTGCTACATCCCGTTCTTTCCACTGGCAGAGGTTGGCTATTGCCACAGCATCTTAGGATTTAGGAGAGAAATTGTGAATTTCCCTAAATCTGATGAAGGCAAAACATGCTGAATTGCACTCTCTGAGCCACCAGAACAACTGTTTAGGGACATCATTCTGTCTTGGACAGCAGATGTCTAACAGAGAGTGTGAGAACCAGTAGCAAGCATGGATGATGCCCTTCCTGGCCTGCAAGAGCTTGGACCCTCCTTAATAATACACCTCTTCTCTGTATGTGAGAGCCCATTTTACTTCCACTACTGAGTCCATCAATTTTAGAATGGGCAGTAACATCCACTGTCACTGATATTCCACTGCAAAGAGTTCCATTTAATTATCCATTGTGTGAAACACTTTCTTTTGCTTCAGATGTCTCTTCATTTCATTTGTGCAAGACTTCTACTGGAACAGGAGTACTGCTTTCAATCTAGCTGAAGAGGTGGTGGTAAAACTGCCTCTCTGAAGATGAAGGAATGGCTGAGAAGCAATGACTAGGTGTTATTTAGGAGAAACTAAACAGCTGATTGAAAGTGAGACTGCACATTAACAGACACAGGACATAAACCATCAACATGCATACGAAATCACCAGCACTGATGACAAATGATTAAGGCATTTCTTGGCAGACAAACTGCCACTTGATGTAAAAGCCCATGAGCATTCATCTACCAGCTCCTCTGCCAAGAAATATCCTCTGCTTCTGTCAGAACTGGTTAATTAAAGTGTACCAATAGGTTATGATAGAAAAGTCCACACCTGTTTCCCAAGCAGATCTCCAGTGAAAAGAGAAGAAACATAAGTAAAACAATATCTAGCAAAGATCCAGAAGCCAGCTCCCAAGCACCTCTCAGTTTTTTTCATTACTCTTAAGTGTCTGATTGCATTTTGTCCTCTGCAAAACTACAAGACAATTCAAATAATAAAACCTGTGCATTTTAAGACATGAATGTCTTTTCCATACCATCTACACTCAGCACAGGTCCACGTGAAATAAACAGGTCAGTCTAGTTAAGACATAATGTCAGAGGAACATTGTCTCCTCATAACTGTTTTGTTAGGTATATGACCCAATAGTACCTGCTAAAACAGCTTTAACATAATGATAAAATTTAACAAAAAATAATCATGTACAGCCATAGAATTTAAGTAATTTAAAGTGACAGGTTCAAAACAGAGCTCTACCTAGTATCTGGGAAATTTACTTATGAAAAGAATTAACCCCTCCTTGGGCTTGTGGCATTTCCATCAGTAATTGCTTTGGATTTAAGGAACGATAAATTCAAACTTACGGTTAAAGAGTACTAACTTGTGTAATCTTGCAACAACATACTACTATAATCCAGAGACAGAGACAAGAATTCAAACTAGTAAGATTAAAGACTTTTCAACTGCCAAGCTAAAACTTGAAAATATCACAATACATATCACTTAAAACGGTACCTGTGACTTTTTTGGTCTTCTTCAAAAATATTACACAAGTAATTTCATTGAGACAAAGCTCTAAAATGAAACTGCATCTTCATTCTCTCCCAAAACCATGACAGGTAATATTAGTTATTAATGTTTTAAAGACATATACATGTATAGGTTTACAGTTGCCTTTTCTTCCTTAACATGTCTTTTCCATGTGAGCTGAAGCCTCAGGTTCAGGTAGGCAAACAGAAAGTAAGAGTTAAATGAGTTTAAGGGTACACTTGAAACCCATTTGGGAAGCTGGAAGCTGATGGACCAAATCTACCACTACCATAGAGTAGGAACTCCATAATTACACACACTAGCATGAAGCCCAGTAAGATGTACTGGGTGTGATTCCCACTCTGGAAAAAACCCCAAATATTATTTAACACTTAAATGAAGTAATAGCTTTAGGACTTATACAAAGCAGCAGTAATAGAAGCAAGACGACCCATTGGACTGGTTCTGCTGTACAAGCCAATTTCAAAGTTTTAAACAATGGATAAAAGAAATTATTTAATTTGTATAAATAAAATTATTAAACTTAAGTTTAATGACTTATCTAGGTGATATGTCAGATAAACCATCTTACTTCTTCTCCTGAAAGATAGTAAGCTGAAAGTAGTCCACCGACGAAACGAATGTTCACTTCAAATACGGAAATTTCAGCATTCTGTTGAAATAAACATAAATTTATTTCTATAGAGGTTTGTTTGGTTTGTTTATATATATATATATATATAGGTAACCTATATAAACCCTATATATACATACAGGTTTTAAGGCACAACAGCTGTAAATGGTAAAACACAGAAGATGTAGGGAAGGCCAATGTAAGAATTTAAAGCATTTCTTTTTCTTCCTCACTTAGATAAAATATGCTCTCTGTTATCCTCATCCTCCTCAACTTTTCATCTCTTCTGTTGGGCTATAAGGCTTTCTCTAAATCCACATATTGAAGTACTTATCATTTCCTGCAGATGATTCAGCATTTGCCCAAAAAGTCCTCTTGGACCACACATGTCCCACACTACCTCCCCTCACATCTTCTCAGAGAGATCAGTATTGATCAAAATGTCCTATCAAGTGTTTTCCTACTTCAGTCTAAATGCAGCTTACTGCAAAAAAGAAGGTAACACTAGAATGAGTTAATTACATGCTCATGAAAAAAATATAATCATTAAGTGTATTCACAAGGAAGAAGATGGTCTTTCGCTATTACAGTGACAGCCCTTTCCAAGCTGGCGTGGATGAATCTTTTACCAGTGATAAAGACTAGGTCCAGCCAGTATCTATCTCAAAACTCAAAGCACATTCTTCCCTGCCTTTTGAAATTCAAGCATAAATGAGGAATCTCAGTCTCACGTGCTTTTGTTCTTTATTAAGGTAATTCCAATTTTACCCCAACACATAAAATTTAATCCACTTGAGGCATTCAGTTAAAAAGTTGATCTAGTGCAGTTTCTTAATTTTTGCCTTTTTATGTAAAACTCCTTTTTATATTTCTGTATTTCTGCAGAAAAAAGTACCCAATAGTGTCCCAAAATTTTGGGGACATAAAAAAGATGCTTGACTTTCACATGTTCTGGGTTGCTCTTGCTTCTAGTGAGTCACTTTCCCATTTTCTATTTGCCAATGTACACTATAGCTATATTTAATATAAATCAATGCATGGTGGAGCTGATGGATTTTCTTCTGAAAGGCTTGCAGGCTTTTTTCATTCAGCTAGGTTTTGTGCTTTTCCAGTTTAAGCATTCAGATGTCAGTTTACGTAGGAGGGAAGAAGTGGCTCCCTGTTTTCTATGGATTTTGAATTGTAGTAAACTGACCTTACGAAAAAAAAAACAAACCAGTACTAAGCTACTTAATAGAGATATTACTTCATGCTTTTCAGTTTCCAAGGTGCTCTGATTAAGAAAAGGTATCTAAAAAGATTGCAGAGTTGGTGAGTTTTTTGTAAATTGTAAAGGTACAGGCTTCAAAACACACCCAGACTTGCTACAATGCTAGCTCGTTAAAACTCAGGAATTTAACTTTTCTCCTCTAAAATATATTCTGCACTTCCCCCTCTAAAAAGAGGATATAATTTCCATTCAGACTTACTCTGATTAATATAGTATATATGTGTGTGCCTGTATAATTTTTTAATACATGTGAGCACAATTCAAAGGGGCCAACAAAACAAAGCCATCACACACTCTTAAACTCAGACTGGCATCATGGGTTAAGACTGCAAAATTATCTTGCTGTTTTGCAGCGTTCAGACCACTCTTACAAGTTTATTTTGAGTATTCTAGAAATCCACAGTTTCTCCTCTGTCACTGCTCTCCGCCGCTGGTCCTCTCCCATTCTTTCCAAGAGAAACGGCAAAGTTTAATTTCTGCAGCTTAATTTCTGTTTCCAAAATGTCTCCTTTTTTTAGATCTGTTATTTTTCTTTCCAAGTGTTCAGTCATTGTCTCCCTGAATGCAGCAAGAAGGCAAATGGAAACAGGTATTCACCTCAACTTTAACATTCCTGTGCAGACTTTTTTATTATGCCATGATTCACGTTAAACCTCGGGAGGGGGATATAAAAACATTTAAATTCTCTAGAAATCTGAACTAACTAGATGATGCATCTGTTTGCCTGCCAAGCAGGCTACCTGTGTAGGAACTACAGTACATGTCCATTAAATACAGAAGCCTACCTTAAAATCCAACATATAAGACAGCTAGTAGAGAACTGATTTGACTAAAGAAAGGCTGATCTGACCTGATCTGATTGAAGAAAGGATGATTACATGAGTGAAAGGGGTGGCTTCTCTTCCCTGGAGACTGAGCTAGCTGAAACTCCTATGAATAGTATGAGAATGTGAATATGTGAACCTTCTTCAGAAGTTCATGTTCTTTCCATTTCAATCCTGAGCCTTAGCACATGTCAAGTACCTTTCTTTGATGTGGGAAGGTTGAAGCTGTAAAGAGGAAGGTGTGAGATGAGGAAATGAGTTAATCAGATATCCCAGACACTTGTGTTTCCTTTGAGAACTGAATTAAATTACTTTTTGATTTTCAATTGCTTGAAGTAAATTGAGTGTTGTATGACCTGAATATTTTGTCTCCAGAACTTTACATTTTGCCTTTCTGGATTTAAATATGACCACTTAATTAAAAAAAAAATTGCTATCTTTCAAGGAGTGGAAAGGCCCTTTAAGGAAGGCTCAGTATGTGTGCACTGACATCTGCTTCTGAAAATCACAGACAAGAAGACTACTTGGAAGTAATGTGAATAAAGGTTTTACTGTTGAGCCACAGAGATTAATTGCACTGTAAATTGAACATGCATTGAAGGGGTGATCTTTCAAGGCATTTCTTGAAAGCAGCCATTGTTCTAATGTTATCAGATTCCCAATAGGTCACTTGAACCTGTGAACCTTCATTTGAAATACTTACCTCTTACCAAAATCTTTATGCAAGCCACTGAAGCAGACAAACACTGAATCTGTAATTTCATTAATGGTACATTTGAAAGCTGTATGCCTGATAGTCACTCTTAAACTCATTGTACCAGGTTAATATTATTCTCAGCACACGAATAACAGCAACTGGCAAAACAATTAAAGTTTTATAATTTCATGTCAAGAAAACATCTCTACATGGAAAGTTTGTGTGAAGAGTAATCTGTTAAGAAAAACAAACTTGCCCCAAAAGTAAAAGGTTTCTGCATTTCTGCTTCACCAACTTGCCCCAAAAGTACTCTTCTTTCTGGTTTGATTTTTAAATTTTTTGTATGATATGACACATTGAAGATGCCACACCTGATCATTACCCTCTTTTCATATATTTAATCATACATTTAATCACTTAATCCACATACAGTTTGCACAAATAAGTCTGTATATTTCTACTCAGCAGTCAAATTCTAAGGAAGCAATACTATTTTTTATTTTGCTCTCAAATCAATCTGTATATGAATACCTTACGATCTATTTAATAGTACCAACATATATCAGAAAAACTTTCATCTGAACTTCCCAAAATTTCTACTTCACCATCCGTAGAGGTGAGAATTATTTTTTATTTTAAATTTAGCCTTCTCCTTCAAACAGTTATTGTATCACTTACATGGCAAGTCTGAGAAGTGGTTAATTAATTCCATTACTTTGAATTCTGTAAGGCGAAGTGTCTGGACATGTGTATTTCAAGATGACTACAATGTTCCCTTTTTAAGGTACCAAGTGTAAAAGACAGGTCTGAACAACTGGATATATCTAATTTCCAATTTTATGGTCTTTCCATTAGTACCCCAAATAGACTGTGCTGTGTACGACAATACCTGAAACACCTTTGTTAGTACACGTTTCATCTGTGGTAACATCTAAACATCAGTTTGATCTTGCTGTAGATACTTGGAAAAGAGTTACGTGTATTGGGAATAACATGTTTTTGTTTTAACTTGAGGACTTTTATGTTAATTGCTGAATGTGAGTAATTGGGCATTTAATCTTATATTTATTCAGTAATTTATCATTCACTATTTGAACCATAAATGGAATAGTCCAAATACTATACAAGATCCAGAGAAATTGTGACTTCTGATCACCATACTTGAGAAAAAATAGAAAACAAAAAGCAACATATGATTCCAATATGTGGTGCAAGAGCAAAGCTGTGACAAGTTTCAGGAATTTCATCTGGTTTCCTTGATTAGCTTATAAAGATGAAATTATTTTGACATAGACATACAACATACTTTACATTGCTGGCTAGACACATAACACCAAAGTAATGTTAAAATTGCTTTTTAAATAGAAGAAAACCCATAGCTCAGAAACACTCAAGGCGCTGGAGGAAATTAGAGATTTAACCAGAAAACCTATTATACTAACTCCTTTTAAAGAAAGGGAGAGTGACAATGCCATAGCAAGACCCATCTTCAAAAAGCAACAAATATAACCAAATGGGGAAGGAGCAAGCAGAATAAGGTACCAAGACTTATATTACTTAGCCTGTGTTACTCTGCATTTCTATTTCATTTGCAAATCTATGACAGGGCCAATTTGATCTCAGCTGCATCTCACCACTCGACTTCCCTCACCCTTCCATAAACCAGAAGATTAAGATAACAACTGGTAAACTCCTGAGGCTTCAAACAGCTGTTATATTGAATTTAATGTTGAAAACATTATTCAGACAACAAACTACTGTCAACCGGGTTCTGATGAAGGCCTCTACTGAACTCCTCCAGCTTCCCAAAAATCAGTATTCATATCCTTCTGGATCATTTCCTTAATGAATCTCATTCCTGACCTCTCCACAATTCACAGGCCAAGGCCAAAATGATTTCCATCTGTACTTTCTCATGGGAAGTCACCCTCCCTTATAAACACAAGATTTGAAACACAACACTATTTTATTTATCCGGTGCTAGGTTCCACCTGGCACTCACCAGCAGTACTAGTTACACGTTCTGCCATTCAAAATTCAACTGGAGAAAATACTGTGTGCTCTTTACACAGATTAATGTATTCCCAATAACCAAGTCACCTTAATTTATACTTGATAAAGAGCTTACTCTCTTAGTTTTATAAAGATAACAAAAAATAATGCCACAAATCCTAACATATGATTTGTTTCAGTCTCCTCTATTGCAAATATTCCTTCCAACACTTTCTTTCCTTTGGTTCTCCAGTTCTTGTATCATCAAGAATGTATAGAACTTCAGCCACCTCGTCTGCATGTCCATCTATTGCTCCTGTGTACAAGGAATATAGCAACTCCCCCACGCACACACGCCATGGCAAGCAGCCCACATCCTGCAGTTTAACAAGCTGTGCAAGAGAACACCAGGGACTCTACACTGAACAATGCTGAATAATGCATATAATTCTAGACTAAAATGTGGACACAAAGGGCCCACATTTCCTGTGAAATGAGATGAACTTGTAATTATTATTACTATTAAATAATAATATTCCCCTGTTGAAGCACAAAGGTTGGAAACAGCAACAAATCCTACCATTTTCATGCAGCCCAGGAATTATGATAGAGTCATGGATAGTACTACAATAGCTCACTTTCAACTATTGTAATTAAACAAGATTTTAATTACCTGCAATTGTGGGGAAAAAAGTTTCATTCATATTCCACAAATGAAAGTTACTGGCAGCTTGCTAAAATATTCAGTTCCCAAAGACATGGGAAACAATCTTAGCAACCTTTTTATCCCAAGTGTCAAAGCCTGGTTATTGCATAACATGTTATTTAACCTTGCTGAAGTCCCTGCATGGCAAACTGCAAGATCTTCAACAGGCACAAAAATAAAGTGCTACTGAAGGCATTAATAAACTCTAGCAGCAAAAGAACTGCATTTAGTAATGAATTTTCAGGATCTCCTTTTAGCCCATCAAAATAGATTCTTACACATAATCAAAAAAAAATCAAGTCACTTTGAAATCTGGCATTTAGAGTGTACTAATAAGTTACATGGTGAACTAGTAATCAAATAATCCCACAAACTAAAGAACCATTTTCAACTGCTGGCTCTCTTAAGATTTCTCTCCGATCCATGACTTTATTTTTTGTTTTTGCGGGGTTTTTTGGGTGTTTTTTTTTTTTTTTTTTGCTTACGGGAAAGCCGTTCCAAATTGTTGCATGAGGAAACTTTCTGATTTTCTCACTTGAAGAGGAAAAACACAAAGAATAAAGAGCTAAAAAACTATAATGTTCCAAGTCAGAACATCAGGTTGTGGACTGTTAAATACAATTACAAGTTAATCATAATACCTACAGTTTGAGAATAGTAGGATTTGGATTTGTAAATGCTGAAGTTTGAAATAAGCAAACTGAAGTCTGGAAGTCTGTCCTCTTACTGACTGCCACACCACAGATACAGCTGAGTCAATGATAAATGCTGGAAGCCTTATTTATTATAGATGCAAATAACATTTGCTATTCTGGGATCTTGGAAAGGGGGTATGTTAGTCAATACATGACAGTAGAAAAAAACATAACTTCAAGTTTCTCTACTTTCACCAGTTCTTTTCCAGTTCCCAAATAATAGACATATCACTCACAAACCTCTAGGTTGCATGAAGCTGCTGACCAAACCTCTTTGAAAGATACTCATATTTGCTGAGCTAAGCACAAAGATGAAAATCAGAAGTGGTAAGTTAGCCTTCAAGCTTCAAAAGTGGCATATAAAATCAGATACAGTGACTGACCAACCCTTAAGAGCATTAGTAGGACACAAGACTGAGGGTACCCTCACCTTCTTACTCATTCCCTTCTCTTTATGCAGTTCCTCAATTCATTAGTGCCTGTCTTTGAGAGCAAATAATGAAATGCCCCTCATACTTTCCCAATTTCCCTCTTATTTGAACAAGTGCATGGCTTTCTGCTCCATACCTTGTTCCCATTCTGATCCTGTCTGGCTACACTTCCATCAGACAGCCGGTCAGTTGGTCAGGGTATGAATTCAAGCCCTGTCCCATGTACAGTTTCATTGCTAGCACCTTCTGGTCTTGGTGTGGGCCCCTGTTGTTCCAGTCCATGTCCAGACATGCTTTAGGACACCATGTAGACCAAGGACTGCTCCCAGCAGGCAGCACAGGTAAGACTGTCCTTTTGCAAAGAAGGAGTTTAGCAGGGCTGAAGAAGAGGGGGATGGATCACTTAGCTCATCCTAAAGATACTGGGGTGTGTTTGGGCATAGATGCAGAGCACCATCAATTCCAATACTTAACAACTCCCAAACCCTCACTGCTGTGCCATGTGGCTCAGCTCCTGCATCCCTACTCCCTGACACTCAACCCATCATCAAGATCCCTTTTCCTCTCTCTCTCTCTTCCCAAGCATCTCTTCCCAAATTCAATGTTATTTGGCTCTTGGACTGCAGAGACCGATGGCTGTTTCCTCCCCAGTGTGCAGCAGAAGTGGGGTGGTGGTACAGAAACTCTTTCAGATAGCTCTCTGTGTGTGTGCAGCTTCTGAAACAAATAAGAAAAAGTAAGAGTGGAGGAGCAGGCAGCAGTGCATAGTTGTAGCTAGGAAACAGCCAAGCTCCCTAAAGATGCCATGAAAGACTGGTTCCCTTTTCCTCCCTTGTGACCTGCTGATACACAGACCAGCTCAGCCCAGCTGTTGCAGCCTTGGGCTGTGCACTGTGAAGGGGCATGTGGGCAGCAGCCTGTGTGGGGAGGTCAGAGCAAAGCCTTGGCTATATCAATTAGAAGAGCAAAGATGAATCCCCCAGAGAGATGAAGTGATTTAACAGAGAACAGAGCACATATCCATGGTGCTACTCAAAGCTAAGACTATGGATTTAGTCACTGCAAATGTCATCTCTTTCCAAAGGTACAAGTATGTCTACATCTCTTACAATATTGACAGAATCAGGAAATGTAACTTAATTCCAGAAGGAATGGCTTGGTTTAGCTCAAACTTCTGCAAGGTTTCAAATAAAAAAAACGTCAGCAGTTGTGACATAAAAAAGCTCCAAGCATTGCAATGTCGGTATCTCAGTTAAAAAACCACAGGGCTACCAGCTACAGCTGTAATGAAAATAGTCTGTGTTATACTCCAAAAGGGAAAGCTTCTAAAAATACCCGCTGACAAGCTTACTAAAATGTACAAGTTTGCCAAAAAAGGTGCTGCTGACTTAACTAGAATTTTCCTTCAAAATCAAAACCTATCTTCAGAAAGGTAAAGAAGAGCAACCCTGACATCTAATTCATTGAACTGCGAGATTGAAATCTAATGCATAAAGAGACATTGCCATTTCCCATTAAGTCATCTTTATTCCATAAATCCTTTCATGTGGATAAACAAGTGCCTACTTTATAAAGTGACACTAGGACTTTTATGATCAGATGTTGAGAGTGGTGTGAGTGCTGGCCAAATAGTTTGATGAGAATCTTCGGGAGTTTGTAAAATTTTCCTATATCCAGCTGCATTCACAAAGAGCAGAAGGAGAAAAAACTCTGCTACAGAACACAGTCACAGCAATTTTTTTTACAGAACATCTTAAAGAAAATTAGAGATTTGAAAGACATGGGTCTGAGAATAAACGAATAGAAAAACGTATCCTATTTATGCAAATAAAGGCCAAATATGCTGATTAAGCAGTCGCTGCCCAGGAAATTATCAGAAACATCAAACACAAGTTTATACTACTCAGAAGAAATAGCTCTTAAGGATATGTCACTGTTTCAGTTTCTAAAAATAAATCACTTTCATGGGACAAAGGTTTCTAAACCAGAAGCAAGTAATACTGTACGTAACATTTTTGCAGAATATGTCATGTAAGGCCTGATGTATGATAAATGCATAAACACAAAAGAGAACTGCTGTTCTTTAAACTGCAAGATATAAATACAAAATGGCATTTGAATCTAAAACCTATACTTAAAGTGGAAAACTAAACAAAAGTGCAAGTTGAGTAGCTTTCAACAATCCAGACATGAAATAAATGGACATCCATTATTAAATTTGGCATTGCAGTTATTTATTTTAATTTCCTTGTTCCAGTTTGGGAAAATTCATCTACTCGCTGCTGATGCCGATGTAAAATTCAATTACATATGATTATGAAGTATTATGAAAATAATTTTGTGAGGTGTCGAATTCCAGGCTGCTATTTACAGGAATATCAGTAACAATATACTGTTAGTGACGCATGTCAGTGTTATCTGTGAAGTTGCTTTGGTAAATCTGCTTGACTCCTGCATTGACCAACTAATGGAATACAAAATTTCTGACGTTTTCTGAGCTTATAAGCTCATTTTTCTCATTACTGAGAAAAAACCAGGTTCATTAAAAAGAGAAAAGAGGAAATTTAGGCAATACCATTTATAAGTTTCCAGTACCAAATATAGCAAGATTTATGTAAGCCCAAAGATTTTCATGTTAATAATGTAAATCACTCTACAATGCTTTACAATGTTCCTCCAAGTAAAGCTCAGCTCATCCTTTTAAGTGGAGTTTGTTATTTTGTGTTGTCTTATCCTGTATTTTAAACATCTTGATAATACCAAGCTAATAAGACAGGAATTTAGTATTACAAAAATACCTTTAGGAAAAAAAATTCTTACTCACAAAATAAAGTTAGTATGTCATTCAGGCTTCTGGCACTACAAAGCAGCACTGTTTAATATCCTCTATTTACACTACAAGTGTAAATATAAATGCATACTAAATTACTGCTTATATAAACTGTGTAACATCCACTCTTATTAACTCCTTCTTAAAAGGATGATTAATTCTCAAGCATGGAAGAGTCCCTAATTAAACCTGACTTTTGCATAACTTATTAGAAAGAGTACTTTGTTTTCAGAAAGTGTTTCTAACATTAAGTATGTCAACTACAAGAGCTTTTAAGTGCTCAGTGTACTGTGCTTATTTTACTACGCTGATCTGAGGTGCTTCATCAGCTGCCTGCACCCAACAATAAATGCTCTGCCACCCCCCAAAAAAAAAAAAAGAAAAAAAGGAAAAAATATCAAACCCAGGACTTCTCAATTTAATTGAAGAGGTTCCTGCTTGTTCAAGGCCTTTCTGAAATAAAAGTTTCAATAATGAACTTTGCCCTCAGCTGCATATTTATAATAGGGTGATTTGTACGTGCAGCTTTGAAGACCTGATGCTTCACAAGACTAAAGCAGTTGAGCTGTGCCCACAGTTCAGCCTAACTCATGATACTCAACTTTACTGGAGTAGACAAAGGAACCTAAGTAGTATGTGTGGCATGTACCTTTCTCTAAACACAAGTAAAATCTGTGAAAGATTTCATAAAGGGAAAATGTAAAAGATTTACATAATAAAAAAGTTATGGCTGAAGGGTCCCAATTCTTCTATCCAGAAAAGCTGAAAAGGCTGTTTTTTACTTTACAATGGCAAATATTCTATTTCCTTTTTCCTTCCTTCAGTCCAGGTCATTGCCTTCCATCTACCTAAATCTCTCTGATTGAAAAAGAGCATATAAGCAGAGCAGTAAATTTCCTACCTTCTAGCTTCCTGCCTTGTTTTATCTATCAATGATCTAAATTCTTTAGCCTTGCACTATGCTTGTAATACCAGAACCCAGTCCTCAGTTGGCCCCTGGAGACTAAACAGAGCATTAAAAGTTAATGAGCAACGCTCCTTACCACATTGAAATCCAAGTTTTTTTCAACCCACTCCTTGGCTTCCTTGAACTCCTCTTTCATTTCCATGATGTATAGTGTATCAAGGGCATCCACAATTGTTGCTCCTTGTATGTTACCTGAAATACATGAAGAGCCAGTGATTTACCTTCCAACAGAAGACTTTTCAGTTAGATTTAATTAATTTAAATTAATTCCAATTTCAAAATCCAGTTTCAATTAATCCAATTAAAAACTGGGTGCATAAGCATTCAAGTGGTAACTAGTAATTCACAGCCCTTACTTTGATTCCCATGCCACAACACAACATCATAATATTTAAGTATTTCTTCCACTAATGAACTTTTGAAGAGCTGTTCTAATGCACTGTTTTTTCAGCCATAATTTTGCATTTTAAACCACTGATGGAACAGTTCACCATAAAATGACATAAAATCCAGTAAATCTCGGTAATTGAGAAATTCCTGTTTCTTCCAGTTTGGAGTGAAAACAATCAGTTGCTTTTTTGTTTTTATACTCAAAAATAAACACAAAGCTTTAAGAAGCTGGTGAATTCTGATCTCATTTCCGTTAGGAAAGCCCTTTAAGAAGTACAGTCTGTGGAAAACAATTTTTCTGATATTGTGCACCACTGTGTAATCTGCACAAGCCAGCACTGGGGGAGGCAAAGGCAAACCTGCACTCATGGATTTGTCAGCTCAGGAGGGGCTGCAAGGCACTGGTTTTTAGAGCAAGGCACTGGTTTTCAGAGCAAGTTCTGGCGGTCTGCAAAAGTGGCACCCTTCTACCTCTGTTACAGAGATGGGTAAGAGCTAGCCTTGACCTAATACTGCAAGATGAAATACCATCAGTATGTTGGCTTTGGAATGGATTACATGTTCATCGTCCTGTACTGAAAGGTTAATGCGGATGATGGAGTTCAAGAAAACAGTCACTCAAAATACTTTCCCATGCTTACTTCAAATTTACCTTGACCTTTTCAAAACACCATTTTTGTCTAGGAAGAGTTTCAATTCCTATTTATGGGATAATATCAAAAATTCAATTTTGACCACTCTGCTAAAATATATATTTCTTAACTTGGCTCCTGCAGTTTTCCTAATGAATGGAAAACCACTCTTATATTTTAAGAAGACTCTGATACAGAGGAAAACACTTAGACTTACAAAATAACTTAGGTTGCAATCAATAGAGAATGTCATTAGGTCCAATCCCTGTGTCCCGCAGCAGGGCTAATGAGTCAGGTGAATAGCTGACTACTCATTCCGAAATTGACTGTACCAGGGTAATAACAAGATAGCAGCTACAAGTAATTAAGGAACTTGATTATCATCTTGTCTCTGAAATACCTGATGAAAAAGTAAACTTAATTTTGTAAATTTATCAAATATTAGAATTCAAATTTTCATATTTAAGAAAGAAAGCTACTGTATCAGTCAATTCTTGTGTTCACTGCCATTACGGGTTTCTGCTTCCACATGAAACAGAGAGGTGATTGGAGAGCTCTATATAACAGGATTGAGATCACTTCCTTAAATTAAGCTTCCAGGTAGAAAATAATTTTCCATTTCCACCATCTTAAAGTAATATTTGAAGTTGTTACAACAGTTATTTGGTACATTTAACAGAATCAGATATTTTCTCTATTTTAGCAGCTGCTTATACCACCCATTTTTGGAATGTCACTTTCCTACTCTGAAGGAAGTGATCTCTACATTTTCCCCCAGATATTCCACTAATAAAACTGCAGCATACTTTGGTAAGAAAAACATAATATCCTCCAAGAGCTCATTTGGAACTTGGCTGCCCTTCTCTAATATTAAAGGAAAAGTATTCCTTTAAACTTGGCTAGGCACTTATATTTTTCCTGAGCTTATGAGAAAGTGCGAGTGGAAAACTGCTGGAGGACGTGCTCAAGAACACTACTGCAAAAGCTCTGGAGATGTCTGGTAACTCCATACAACAAAAGCAGTTCCTAGTGAACCTTTACAACTGAGCTCTACTTACAGAAGACTCATCTATAACCTGATTTGCTTCAGTGGATTGTGATAGGCTCACCATGCAAAGACATTCTTTGTGATAATCCTCTTGTAATACAACTAACACCACCACTAACAGTTAAGCTTTTCATTTTAAGGATTAGTACTTGAGCTGCAACCCACTACTTTTTCAGAAGAAAAAGAGGAGAAAATAAGGAGAAAACTTATTGAGAAATCGCCCTTGGAGTCACCTACTTATGATTTTTTTTTCCTGAATCTGGCATATGTGGCCTGCTTAGAGCACAGACAGAAAAAAATGCTAGAATCTCAAGTAGATCTTACTTTATTTGAAATAACTTCTGCTATTATTCTGAAGGTTCCAGTAAACAGAATAAAACAATTAATGTGACAATTAATCAAGTTTGTCGCAAACAGCTGTACTTCCGAGTTCTTGATAAAAGACAAACGAACAAAGAAAGAGTCAGTTTAGAAGCCAGAATTATGACTTGTGAACAACTGCAGTTTATGCTAAGTCAGCCAACAGAATGACTCAAACTTGAGAGTAGTATGGAAATTGTGATGCTGAACAGTTCATTAATAACCAGTCAGACAAACCAGTGGTGGGGTTGGGGGAAGGAGTGCAAAGAAATTAAATGAACGTTTCTTATTATGGGATAAGACCAAATATTTCACAAGCCTCTATAAGCTATGCTTCTCAAAGCACAGCACATAAATTATTAAATACAGCTATCACTGTTGTTCGTTCCTATACAACATTCCCAAGGAATTACACAGCAGTCATGGTCTACAAGAAGCAAAGATTATTGCTAGGCAATTACAGTACACACTCATGACACAGAATATTTGGACAAGAGGACTGTTTTCCTATACACCTACAGTACTGCTATAAATTTGACTAACAATGAGCACCGTGTTACAGAGTGTGAGCCAAGTTGCAGTCACCGTGGTAGAGTTTCATAGTTGCCCTAGGCAGGAGGAAGATATCAAACAATACTTGGATAAAATTCATATACCTCAGGTAAATACAGATATATTTCGCAGATAATTTAAAAAAATACATGTATATACTCAAGGTAGAGAAAATTAATTTGAAACTCATAAAACATAAGCTCAAAGGGAGTAATTTTGAGGATAAAAGAGATAACCAGAGTACAAGCCTACCAAAATGAAGAATTATCAGTTTCTACCAAAACCTCCAGAGCAAGTACTCACATATGCTCCATTTTTCTTCTGTTATTAACCCTTTTACTTTTATCTTTCCTCTTTACTAACAGCATAATTTACTCCAAGGGATTAATAGGGAACACATAAAATATCCTACTAATAACTGAAAAGAATGCAGAAGAAATCAGTCAACACGAAGTTTCCAGTAGATTATCAAGAAACATCTACACAACTTCCTTTCCATTTTAACACTTAAAATCTTAAGCAACGATCTGGAAAAAAACAAAAAAGAACATACTGCTAACAAGAAGATTTGTGGACTATTAACCACAATGGCTTATTACCCAGCATTTCAGAATAGTATGATGTAAAGGTAGCCTATATCTCCTCTGGGTAACACACAGTCGGCCCATTTAAACTGCATGCTTTTTAATGTCTAACAGTGCCACTGTATGTGCATACAAATAAAAAAAAGAAGAGATGACATTAGAGAATGGAGTAGCCTCTCCAGACTGGGCAGCAAAAGCAGAATAAGAAGAGTGATCAGAGGATGAATAACTTTGTATGAGTTTCCAAGATGCCACTGCAGGGAGAACTGCTCTGGATGTGAATGACAACCTTATTAGCACAGTTCTGTGACTGAGCTTATATGGCCATATGGTTTAAGAAACACAACTGACTTATGGCCAAACCCTTTGGACGGTGTGCCAAAATAAGTTATCCCTTGTCTAGCCCAGGCTTTTAGATATGGCCAGAAGAGTCCGAAATAGAATACTTCAGAATCAATGCATGTTGGTGCACTTAATAGTTTAAAATTTCCTCCCACCCCTTGCACACCAAGCTTGGCATTCGAGAATACATATAGGTTTGACTAAAGTAACATTTTGATTTGAGCTGTAGGTTTCTTGGAGCATTGCTTCAAAAGCTGACTCATATCTTAGAACAGTGTTTTCCTTTATTTAAAGTTCACTGAAAAGGTTCCTATGCAATATCATTAGCAATTTAAAGTGTCAAGAGTGATTAATTATTAAAGTGTGCTATGCCAAAACATGAAACTCTTGACTCAAGTACTGGCAAACCCTCAGCAATATTAACACTTTTAATTTCAGTGACTATTCGCACCTGGTAGGAGTGGGGAAAGATAAATTCATTCAAATTTTAACAAATCTAGTTTTTGTATGTGTAACATGAAACAATATAGTGATATTTCTAGAATGCTCTTCTAAATCTCCAGTATTTTATACATCTGTGCATTTTAGAGCCATCTCTGGTGTCTTTCAATTTGGTAAAGTTCAAATATTTTTTCCTTCACTGCTTATCTCTGTGCTTCCTGCAGAAGCCTTTGCCATCCACCACACTTCTGGCACTGTGCAGCTCAGCTACATGCTTTGTTATGAACCACCTTCTTTTGTTTGAACACGCTGCCTAGTAATTTGCTATCTCCACCCCTTCCTTACAAAGGATATCACTCCCCACAAGGAACAATAAATCCTTGTTCATCCCATTTATGCCACTTTTTATGGACCTCCACGTACTGTTCTGGAAAGTTGTCAAGCTTTACTACTTACTATGAGCTCAAGTCTGTCCGTTCTGTGTATTAACTCAGAATTCTATCTCCTGTTTCACTAAGTGCCAGTTTAAAATAGGAACATTTTCTATTTCTAAGTGCAATTATCGCCTGTTGGGAAATCCTTCTGGGTTTGTGGAACTGTTTGCAGTTTGCCATTCTCAAAGCTACCCCAAGTACTTATTTGCACTGCCAAATTTCACTCTGGTCATTTGATTTTTCAGTGTTGGGATGAGTAATTTGAGAGTGTGGCCTTAGCAGTAACAAATTCCTGTGAGAGGCCAGTAATAAGCCTGAAAAATATTTTTTAGAAATCTAAAAAGACAATACACTTGTCTTTGTTGGGCAACATGACCTCCTCTCAAAAATGCTGTGTTGAGTAATTCATCCACATATCTGATAATGTTATTCTTTACACAAGTTAATTTAGTTGAGATAGATGTCAGGCTTACTTCCAAAATTAAAACCACGTACCAAAACACAAAATTTCAAGGAATACAGCAGGCACAGTGAAGACAAACAAGACTAGGGTAGGGGGAAGACTTTGAATCCTTTCAATTTAAATTACTATATTGTTTAAACACATGCACAATTAATTGCCTAGGCTATATTAATAAACTTAGAGCTTCAAAAGACACATGGCTATACCCTGCCAAGACAGTTTTGGATATAAATTTTGGCTTTAAAAATATTCATACACCTCAACACTCCATAAAAGAAACAACGACAAAAAACAGTTCAAAGTGGGAGGAGCAGGATTTTACTAAATTATAGCACTTTGGGGTTTGCAGATTGTATTTATTAAATGCCTCCCTTTTTGCCTCCAGAAAAGATCCTTTTGCATTTGCAGAGATTAATTATACCGTGCCCACAAGTTACAATATCAAACTGGCAATACTGCACATGAAACACAGCTTCAGATAATTAAAAAAGCCCTTTAGTTACAGTCACTTAAGTGCAGAAACACTTCTAGAAAGAGTTCTCTGATAGTGCAGCAACACTCATTAGTTTTAAAATTAGTTCAGAAGGCTTAGAGAGGAATAGCTCCTAGTTTGAAGGGTTGGTGGTGGAGTGCTATGAAAAAAAAGACAAAATTGTGATTTTGCCACTTTCGCAATAGGAAGGTAGATTAATAAATCTCTGTTTTAGCTAACATTGTTAACAGTAACCTGAAACATAAATGTTAAAGTAATTAAAAACTACAGCACTTACTCAGGGCCTACTTCCTACTGGGAATAGTCAGAGAAGAATTTGTACTCATGGAAGAAATCATACCAGGAGATATGCCCTGTTTTGCTAATGGACAGATAGGGTGCAAACAGATGCTGAGCTATTCTGATTTATTTGATTAATCCAGAAACAGTTGTACACTTCATGGAATTAAACCAATAAGAATATTCCTGTCTTTTGAAATAGTTGCTACAACATGGTAAAACCTAACATGGCAAATACAAAGGAAATAAAAACATTGCACGGATGTGCTGAAAAGACATTGCCAACAGTCAGAGGCATGTATGTGGCACCGGCTTCAAGGAGAAATGTTTCAGTTCACATGTGTTTCAGTGTTTTTCTAAAAGTCTGTCATTCTTGGTGTGCACATGTAAGAGAAAGCAACTTCTGCTCATAACATGAATATTTGTACACTCTGCCAGTCTAAAGACTTTCTCAACTTATCACATACATCCTTACATACACACTGCCTGCGGAATACCAGCAAGATCAAGGCAGTTCCTTGACTTCACAATTTGTTTTCATGGCCTGAGCTTAGGGCAAAAAAAAAGTAATTTCCAAGTTCAGCAAGAAGTTCTCAGCTACAGAATAGCTCTACTACTAGTAATTTTTACAAGATGCTAAAGCAAGATTCTTTTCCTTCCCCCAAAATTAGAACCACCAGTTGTCCCTACCCTTTCTCCCATCCCCAATGGCCATTTTCTTCTCCTAGCCTAGCTTTCTTTCTCCCCCAATGGCCATTTTCTTCTTCTCCTAGCCTAGCTATAGTGTGCGTATTTCATGATGATATTTCCTAAGCCACATCCATGTGTAATTACACCTCTCAAAAGCCATCTTATTTCTGTCCTTCTGAGAAACACAGCATGACAGTTATGACTTGCCTTCAAGACACAGCAGTCATTATAATCTACCTGCAAAATGGAGATAGAAAGGAGCCACGCATTTATACTTTCAAAAATAAGCTTAGAAGCAGTATCATTCAAAAACAGTTCTCCCCTTCTGTGTCAGGAGAGCTGTACTGTAACTTATACAAGATAAAGCACCACATAGCACTGGACTCTGCTGTTCCCCACAGTGAGATACCAAAAGTCTTTAGCCCACAACAGCCACTCCCAGTATATGCAAAGCAGTGTAAATGCAGCAATTAATTCAAAGGAGAAATGTTTAAAATCAAACAGTGCCTAATGAAATGTGCTGTATTTTACTGATACTAAGACAATTCAAAACCTGTGTTTTTAAAACAATTGAGACCTGCTGGCAGCAAGAAGAAAAGACAATCTTGGCAAATTGGAGATAGTTATGATGAACGACAGTGAACTGAAAGCTTTACTTGATTTCTGAAGGTTGGAAAGAAATTCACAGGTCACAGAGGTGAAAGTAACCTATTCTCCACTAATACAATTCAGAATTACCTTAAATTAATCAACCATTTGCAACTTTTAATTTTTTTTAAAATACGAAACAAAGAAGATAAGGAAACTTGTCCGTCCTTTCATTAAGGAAATGAATATTTATATATTCAATATACAAACAGATGACCCTTCTATTGTTTTATGAAAAAGGTGGCATTGGTTGAATTCAAACATGAAGGTACAGATCAGATCTAATCATTTGAGGACACTTACAGAAACAAGGTTTTGTTTGTAAAGAAAAAAAGGCAATTATGGTTTTGGGCAAGGGTAACTTATGAGGCAGGCCTGCTTGCAGATATGCTGCTCTTTGGTATCCTGTAAAGCAATTCAGCAGAAAGAGACCTGATGTTTATTTTGATTTGCACCAAGATCAATAAGATTGAATATGTTTCTAAGGAAAACTCAGTAGTAAGATCATAGACCAAATGACCATGATGAGAAACTGATCTGCATTTAGACTGACTCTTGCTCTTACTCCTTTAAATGCAGTTTTATTTTTCAATTCAACACTTGTTCTGTTTCACAGAGAATTGTGTCTGAAGTGACTTAAACTTATGCAACACCCACAGAAATCCTGCTTAAGAATTTCCTAAGTCAATACATCTACAGTTTTTTCTGAGAATCCATGCAATATTATCATTAATTCAAACCTTAGAAATGTTTATACCACTTCTGATTTCAAATGAAACTAATTAAGCATTTTAATTTTCGAGAAATTTTATGATGTTTTGTTGTACTGCAAGAAAACAGAATTCCATTAAATAGTTCTTCAAATATATTAAATCACAACTATCCTTCTCCTGAAGACAATAAATAATTTTCATTTTTAGAGAAGAGAAGGAAACAGAAACATGACAACTCAGCCTTGAAGTTAACTCAAACTACTCTGGTTTCAAGAACTCAAAAAGAAGTCCAATAACTAACTAGATAATAATTACTTATTAACATTTTTGATGTTACTTTGGGGTAGCCAAGCAGTACAGCAAGATCAATTTAGATGCTGTATTTTTGAAATTATTTTTGTAATCACAACTGCTGTCTCTAAGCAACCTCCAAATATAGTTGGGGATTTGATAAGTGCTCTATTTAGGCTGTTTTAGGAAATGTTTCCATTTGAAGCTATCTTTTGCAAACATTCAACGAAGTAAGTTCCTGTTAAAATCAAAATAATGTATTGATTTTGTCTCAGCTATAGAAATTAGTCATTTTTTTCAGCTTTCTGTTTGGAAAACAAGCTATTTGAATAGAAAAATTGGTGTCAAACAGTTTAATTCTTCATTTTCTGCAAAACTGAAGATAATGACCATTCATAGGACTGTTTATTTATGCTTCCTCAGAATGCTGTTTCTCTTCAGCTACTATTTATCCAGCCACAAGTCCCACTTGGACACCAAGGAAGTATTGCCTCATTACACTGGATTTCTACAGTGGGCCTCTCCTACCAGAACTTTTCAGTCCCACATTTGTTCTACACTGATAACAACTTGGGCTTTATTTAACAGCTCCTATACAATATTTAGAGGTGCAAACAACAGTTATATTAATGAAAAAGAAAGCCTGATAAGGGAGTCTGATACAAATCAACAAATTTTTATAAGGAATGGAAATAAATTCCTACGAACTGCACACCTTCACGAGTGTAGCGAGTATTGTTTGTTCCTAGTATAGGATTTCTCCTCTTCTCCATTCCCTCCCCATTAGTTCCTTGCTTATTGAATGTGGCATCAATTATTTCCATAGTAAATGTTTAAGACAGGACAGTATTTATTGCAGCAAAACTATATTTTTATCATGCAGCAATGCCATGCTCCGTTTGTTCTCATTCAGACACTAATCTATAAAAGTCACAGAAAGCACCTTCATTTACTGTTACTTTTTACACATAATAGAAGCAAGAAACATCACACTGCATGACAGGGAGGAGAAAGAAAACATGTTTATCACTTATAAGCTTTTCAGCTGATTTACTGTTTTATGCTAACGTCACTAAGCACAAAAACACACTCTACTCACCAAATAAATTGCTTGAATGTCCTTGCTTAGATATGGGTTTCAGTTCATTTAATCCCCACGCGTAACGCTTATAATTATCCCAGGCATGCTTCATCATCTGTAGGGAAACGAAAGCAGGATTATAATGTTGATTTAGCAAGAAGCCACAGCAAACACCGACTTGGGAATATTCTCAATATTAAAAACTTTTAATTCAATTCTTAACCAAATTCCTGCTGTATACATTAGATCTATGAAATATTCAATACAGAGTAACAGCGGCACTGTTTTCCAGGTGGCAGTGGGATGGTTGCTGTAAGAGTTACGTGACTGTCCTCTCCACTTCTGTTACCTGCAAGCTTAAGGTCAAGACACACTCAAAAATAATTAAATTTTAGGAAGGGAATTCATTGTTTCATGTATCAACTCAACTTTTTTTGCGGGGAGATTTTATTTCCCTTAAGTATATATCTCAGAAACTGAGGGAAGTAACATTTTTAAAGAAGCTTTTCCCCCTAGAACATTTAGCTTCTTTAAGGTGAAAATAAAGCTTATAGTAGTTTTCAGATTATGGCAGAGACGTTCTTGCATAAAACTAGATGTTCAAACTCAGCACAGCTTGTAACAGGAGAAGGATGGTAAAGTGGGCAGGCAGAATACCTAGAAAATGTTTTGAGTTTTTTATGATACAATCTTTTACGACTATAAATGCATCTGTATCTACTTTCACATGTCATTTTGCACAAAGAAACGATAAACATATCACCACCAAATCGTATTTTGCATGAGAAGAGGTGCACCACAGAGAAATACTGCTTTGGGAAACAGCCTTGCAGAGCCCAGCACAGCAGTGCTGTGGTAAGAGCAGGGGGCATCCACACCAGAAGCCAGGGGAGTGGGTTGACTCAAGAACAGCTCACACTCTCCACCACCATCACCAGACATATCTGGTCCAAACTGTCCTTTTTCAGGTTGGTCCAGGTGCATGTCCAGGAGCCCACATGCCCCTCCCCAAACATGTGGTGAGAAGATGCACACAGCTCTGCAGGCCTGGTGACAAACCACTGCCACTCCAGCAGGTCCAACACCTCCCCTTAGCAACCACCAGTTGTAACACCTGCTCAGGAATAGTCTTCTTTAAAGGTCACCACAAGCAGCATGACTTTATGTAACAGAAAGAAAGATTTTGCCTCCTTGCTGTCCCTCCTCCCCTCTTCCACAAGGCAGAGTAGTGCTGGGAATGCCAGAGGTCATCTTCTAGACAAAAAGTGACAATTTCAGACCTTTTCAGAGATACTGCTTTAGGCTGTCCGATGACAACACTGCTCTGTCCTTGCTTTCAGATCTCTTCTTGAGGCCATGTGTGTCAAGGATAATTTTGTTAAATAACAGTTACAATCCTAAATTTAAAAGCAGCAGCCTTGGGACATACCGATAATAGTAATCCTGCACTTTCTCCTTTCCTCTTTGCTCAAACCACAGAGAAATGATGTCAATTTTAAATCTGCATTAAGGCATACTATAATGAATGACAACACACTTTCTAGAATACTGCCATACTTGTGAGAATAAACATTTCTCCACTATTAATGGGAGAAAAAAAGCACATCTATCCTGCAGGAAAATTCACAGATGTTAATCTACACCACAGGTTCAGCTTTATAAATACAAAAATTGGCAATGGCAGTTAATATGTGAGCATTTTCAACCAAAGGATTACCCTGGTGTCAGATCTCAGCTGAAAGGCAGCAAGTCAGAGGCCCTGTGGAAATGGTCTCAGGCCATGGACGGCAGTGATATGCTGGATGGCAGGAGTGGTGTCCATTGCTTGACTTCACTGCAGAAGGGCTTAGGAGTTCTCCCAGGATGGGGCTTTTTGTCTCAAAGCAGAACTGGTAATTGGCAGCCAACTGGCAGACTTTATGACTACGGAGCTTTCCCAATCCCTGGCTACAAGGATCAAGACTACATGAAACCAATCATTTGTCCACCACATATTTTCTAATTTACCAATTGTAATTTTCTGCTAATTTTGTCTTATTAAGACAGAAGTTGTATTCTTAAAGACTTATTCTGCCCTGCCATCATAGCCCAGATTTGCAAGCTCAGCTTTAGATACCAACGTACAAATTCTCAGAGATTTCGGGAGCTAAATCCTATGCTTTGTAAAAGCTTATTGTCTCATGCAATCACATCAGAATCTTTTCATTTGCTTAATCTTAATCAGGGCATACCACACAAAAGGGCTTTTTTTTTTAAAATAAACTAAACTTATAATTAAGTGGCCTGAATCAAAAGGCCTAAAGATGTAGTATTATAACAACATTATAATTGCTCAAGCCACTACTGACATTGTCCTTCCTTTTTTCCATCCTTTTTCTCCTGGCACATCTATGTTCCTTCTCTTGCATAAGAAATGCAGTGGTCATCTATTCCCAAACCAAGTCAGTTCAGGAAACAGAAACTTTTGCAAGAGATATTCTTGTTTTGAGAATCATTTTTGTCTTGTCTGATTCCCCAAGTCAGATTGTCACGAGTACCAGAGTTACCAAAAGGGAAAGGTAGGAAGAGCTCCAGACGGGTTCAGTCCAGCAACAACAGTCACAAAGTGTCTGATGCTACATGATGTTCTAGATGTAATCACTTGTCTTTAGTTTTTCCCCATGGATTGACACTTCAATCATATTGTATCATAAATGTATGTGTGATTTGGTAGCAGAAACCACTCTGATTACCCTATTGCTCATCAACCCCTAGCTAGTAAGACAGGAAGATAACCCAGACAGTAGACACTACCTTCTAATAATATTTATTACTGTGTGCCAAAGAACATCAGATGGGTTGTTGGGGTTTTTTTCTACAAAAAATTCCTCTCATTTTGATAACTATTCAGGTACATTTATCTAATTGCTTTCTAGGAAATTACAATGTGAGGATTCCACAAGTCAAGCAGACAAGAAAAAAAACCCAACAAAACCCCTGAACAAACAAACAATAAACCAAAAAGCACTGCTCTGCCTAAACTTAAGGAAATATTCCAGTACAAAAACCCTACCAGAATTTACTGAGCAGATCAAATTAATCTCTTTTGGCTAATCAAAGTGTTCTTTAGAACTCTTCCAGAAAGCCTAGACTTAGACAAAACCACTGAGGTTAGTGAGTAAATTTACTCCTAAGAAAACACACCTTTAGCACATGCTTGCATTTGGAGATTTATTGACATACACTGAAAGCAAAAGGCAGCTCCAAAAGCAGTCAGTGAGCCCTCTAGTGTTTCAAAAGAAACGAGCCATTCCAACTAGACACAACCGTGAATGGCTCTTGAGAAAAAAGTTATTAGCTCCTAGCGCTACTGTGTGCTACTGGGCAAAGACCCCACAGATACAGCAGCCAAAGAACCCTACGTTAATCAACACTGCCTTGCTACACAAGCAACCTTGGGCACCCAACCTATCAAGAAGTCTCAATTTCTAGGATTCAATACATCAGAAATACTCTACATTCTTTCCCCCCTGTGGAAATTACAAAACCATATTAAGCTTCCCACTACATTAACTTTCTATCTGTAAATACCTTAATTTTCTATGTAAGAATGAAAAGGCTCTAAAATATTGAGGAGCAATTTTAATAGACGCAGCTCACCAAGATAATTCTTTGCTTAGGCAAAACTCCTAGCACTGGTACTTTAGAAATTAATTTTAACAGGTTTTTTTTGAGAAATCCATCTATCTTTGCAGTCTCCACCTTTTTGTTTCCATGGGATATCACCAAATCATTAACTCCTGATTTTTTTTTTTTGGTCATTCACAAAGAGTCTTTTGATCACATTTCTGACTACTTGCACAAGTGCTATTGATCACTTGAAATTTTAAAGATGACAGTTACTGAGAACATCTGGTATATCAACACATTACTGATGATGTTAGAAAGAGAAATTCCCAATGAGGTAGACTCCAACAGCTTTTGACTAGATGATTCCTGATACTCCCAAACTCCTCTACAGTACAACTAATAAAATTATTTTAAATAATTCCGTATTAGTCTTCAGGATGTTAATAGGCAGAGTTATATTTGCATAGAAGCACCCCTCAGTCCTTCTAATTTTACTATATGTTAAAAAAACAATCACAGAATGGTTGGGATTGGAAAGGAGAGATGATCTCGATATCAACCACTTCGAGCCCCTGTGCTAAAGCAGGTTCACCCACAGCAGGTTGCACAGGATTTTGTCTAAACAGGTTTTGAGTATCTCTAGAGAAGGAGAATCCACAACCAGCAGCTTGTTCCAGTGCTCTGACACTCTCACAGTAGAGATGTTTTTTCCTCACATTTAGATGGAACTTCCTGTGTTTCAGTTTGTGCCCACTGCCACTTATCTTGTTGCTGGGCACCACTGAAAAGTCTGACCCCATCTTGACCTTCAGACATTTGTATGCATTGACAAAATCCCATCTCAGTTGTCTCTTCTTCAGGTTCAACAGGCCCTTAGCCTTTCCTCATAACAGAGAGACGCTTCAGTCTCCTCATCATCTTCATAGCCCTTTGCCAGACACTCTTCAGTAACTCCTTGTCTTTCTTGAACTGGCGAGCCCAGAAAGGTTCATTGAACCTCAAACTCCAGAAGAGACTGACAGCTCCTTGTTCTGTGAAAGCAGAAACAAAACCGTTTCCTACAGCCACAATATTGGCCAACTAAAAGATAACACACTCCCATTTGTTGGTATTTTAGTTACTGTCACCTTTCAAAGCACTCTAACACACCACCTAGAGAAGACATATGAGTCACCTGAAATTTGCAAAATGCAGTTCTATTCAAACATTGACAGAAAACAACAGTGATGCTGAATCAGCACAGTAATAATGGTGTTTAGATGGCAACTATTTCAGTACCAGGTGGAGTGAAAATAATAACTTAATAAGGTTTATTTTTAGCAGTTACATAGAAGTGGGAGAGATGCTAAAGGGGATGTCAGAAAAAGAATTAAAGCACCTTTTAGAACTGGGATATTAAAGGAGAAAAAGGATTAATTGCATGAAATAGTACTACCCTGACCTTCAACAGAGCCATTTAAATCTTGCCAAGACAGAGGAGGAAGGCAGAAGACTAAGGTACTGAAAGTTCAAAAAATGAAGAGACAAAAAAATCCAAACAACTCCCTCCCAAATCAAACCTACCCTTGCAACAAACCTCTGAAGAAAATGTAACAGTTTATCTAGTCTCTCTTAACTCCCACTCTTAGCTTAAATAATCTTTTCTTTCTCAGTTTACACTGATCTTTCTACACATTTAAGTTAATATCACCTTTTAAACTCCTTACCAGAACTACATTTTCACTCAGACTAGTCTCCCTGCATCTTCTCTCCTTGCTGCTGGAACAAAAACATCGTTTTTCCACAGTATCAGCAAGGGTAAGGAAGTCCCTAAAATTAGTGAGAAACCTCAACAGGCATTCCACTTGAACTTCCCTCTGTACAAATCAACTTGCATGGCTGAGGACTGTTCTGGGTCTGGTTGGGATGGAGTTAGCATCCATCACTGCAGCCCATATGGCGTTTTGAATTGGTGCCTGAAATAACGTTGGTAACACAACAATGTTTTGGCTGCTGCTGAACAGCACTTGTAAAACAGCAAGGCTTTCTCTTTTTCCAGCTCCTGCCCCTTTTCCACTCCCCCTGAGAGGGAGAATGGAGGGGGTGGCTATAAGATTGAGAGGGGGGACAGCTGGGAGAGCTGACTCCAGTTGGTCAAAGGGTTATTTCTTGCCATGTTAACATCATGTTCAGCAACAAAAACTGAGGCAGAGGAAGAAAGAGCAGTTTTCCAAGGTGGCTGCTGTTCAGCAACTGGGCATCAGTATGACTGCGGGAGAATGTGAGTGATTGCCTTTGCATCATTTGTCCCTGTCCCCTCCTTCTTTCACCTAATAAATGGGCCTTCTCTTGACCCACCAGTTCTCTGGCTTTCATTCTTCTGTTCCCTCCTGCAGCCCAGCTGGGCCAACAGCTGTGTGGATGCTGGGCTGCTGGCCCTGGTGAACCCACCACAGCATCTCATCAGTGCAGGAAGTTTGTGACCACAACACAACCTTCTGGTTTCTTTGCCCTGATGAAATATTACATCAACATTAGCAAAACCTCAAGTGTTCCCATTACTGTTAACCGACAAGGTAACTAAGACTCAGTGAATCAGAATCACAGAAAGGTTGAGGTTGGAAAGGACTCCCTAAGTCATCTTCCCCAAAGCCCATTGAAAGACCTGTTCTCAACTGTTTTCACAGCCACTGAGTACCAACCAAATTGCAGCACAGCTGAAAAAAATCATTGTAAGAATTTACTATTAGAAAATGCAGTACTACCTTTGAAATTATTGCCACCAACTAGGATTTCTCTGTGAAAAACTGTGTGATGCACCTTCAGCTGACTGACTATCACTTTCAAAAAGCTATGCTGTATATATGAAAGCTTTGTTTAATATGCTCTTACTGAATCTACTGATTGCCACAGTGAGTAATTTTTGGAAATATACAGCCTTTGTTTCTTTAGTTATCGAAAGTATTACATTTGTGTTTCATCATCTGCACAATGGTATTTAATGTAACATTTCACTTTAAAGAAATACAAGTTATTAACTGAGTTTATTGAGCTTCTCTTGCTCATGAATAATATGCATCTAGAAAACATGAAGTAAGAGGTGAATTTTCTCTTTATCTCAATACATAACACTTTTTCTAGGATTAGTAAGCACAACTACATTGCAAATTCATTTGCCATTTTCCCTTGTTTCTGAGCATGATCCTTGTTACCTTTATCAATATTCACTACTATTGCTTTGGTAGTGATTTAAACCTTTTATTTCATTTTTTTTTCTTGCAGTTCTGCATGCAATCCTAATACATTCCAATGTCTTTTCCATCTGGAAATGTTTTGATCACTAATAACCACCTTGACTTTTTTTTTTTAAAGTAATTTTTATCACTATTCACAGTGTGCTCAGACTTGCTTTACAGTGGAAATTCTAGGTAAATATGTAAAGTGTTCTACTGTAGTTACTTCTCTGCTGATTAGTTCATAACCTTATCTAAGCAGACATGCAGATCTGACTAAGAGTGATACGTGTCTGCTTTAGGCTCTTTCTACTCTGCTTTTACTCTGTCTACTGTTATGCTGGACTGATGACCGAATTCACTATAAGCAACTTTTCATAAAACGACAATTAAAAGTGAACTTTCTAACCGAAAAGTTAAAATCATTAGATACAGAAAACTAGTAAAAACTGGTCCAGATCATTGTTTTCTGTATGTAGAATAGTGTCTTGAGTTTATTTTCAAACTAAAAATTAGCAATTATAGTTGAATTTTATTTTAAGCTCTTTATTTTCTGTTACTGTTTCTTACTTCAGATACAAAGCTGAAGAAATAAATTTCATATGTATAAAGTTATCTCAGTTGATACTGTTTATTTTTTTTCTCTTGAATCTGACAGAAGAAGATACAAATGACAGACTCCCTTTCTCTATTGGCAACAGAAATCTGTTTTTCTCCATCAAGACATGTAAAATAAATCCTGTCAGTATGAACCTTCATGTAAATAATCACTTCTTATCTGTCAGCAGGAAGATTATTGCAAATCAGGAGCTTGACAGATTTTTGGTGTTTATAACCTCATTTCCTAATGGCTTCATCCTGAGTTAAAAGCAAACCACACAGTGTCCATGTTTGTGTAATAGTCACTGCCAAAGTGTCACCATTTCTAATTTAGCAGGTGCTTGATAACCATGCTCTGAAGCCCTGGCAGGCTGTAGGAGTTCCCTGATGGGATTTCCACCCAGCCAAGAAAAGCCACAAAGGAGACTTTAGTATTAGTTAATGGGCCAGCAACAAGGATTCCCAGTCACTGTTTTCCACTAAGCAGCACACAAGGGTTTGGGGAATATGTAGGTGCTCACAGCTTCCTTGTGCATTGTGACAGGAATGAAGGACTCCTAACAACCCACAGGTTCATCCAGCAATGCTGCCCACAGTGTAGGGCACTGCCAGACACAAAGTGGGGGAAATACCTGTATCTCTTACCATGACAATGGAACTAAGGTAGCCAAACTGATTTACAGGATTTTCCATTAATATTAAACATGCATATCATATAATGGGATACTTTATATGGTTCTGATTTTAATGATCTGCATTAAGGGGACATGCGAGCGAAATCCTACTACTCCTCAGCATTTAAGTATCTTACACACGTTCTTGCCCACAAGGACAAATTAAAATAAAAAAAATCTAGCATTTGCATAGAAAAAAGAGGAAGTAAGAGAAAATAAAAATCTTAAGGCCTATTCTGAGAATTAATTAATCTTTTGTATTGCAAAGCACTTCAAACTCCTCAAATGGAAAGCCTTACAGAAATGCTAAGTATTATTCCCTCATGTGTTAAGTTACAGATAAACTTCTATTCTTGTATTTTCTATTCCTCACAGTAGCTTGTAAGCCTCCTTAGGATTGTATTAAAACTATCCAACTAATATTCATCATATGCCATTCTGGGCATCACTTATTAACCAGGGACAGACTCTGCACAGTGCTTCATTCTGTTACTCATTTTAAAAGGAATCAATTATCTTATTAATTCTCTAAGAAGAATTGTAATTAAAAGGTAACTAAAGAGAACAAGAAATTTGCAGGTAACCTATTTTCTACAGTTATTCTATTACTGCATATTTTATTTAATGCACAAGTACACAAGAAAAAAGAGACTATTTCATGTAAGAAATAACTAATAAGAACAGCAGCCCTCATGCTTTGATGTGTGCATTAAAAAAAAAGAAAAATTAATTTGAAAAATGATTGCATGGCATATGAAACTAGTCCATGATAACAAGTCACGTTTTACTCATTTGTCAGACATACCTCTCTTTGTTAACTGAATATAATTGAAATATCTCTCTTTGTTAACAGTAATGTACTGCTAAAATTATGAATTTACTGAAAAACTGGAGATACCAGAATGGTTTACTATTAATTTCTGAGAGCTGGGCTACAGTGCATTAACTATTGAATTGTTCATTTTAGTAGAAGTTACAATAGTGATAAGGCAGAGAAACCTGAAGGAAGACCTTCAGGAAGGAAGAGTTTACCCGCATACTTCGTATATTAATACCATTCAGTCAATATATTATATTAGCCAATATCTACAGCCTGCTTCTTACCTGGCCATCTGACCAGTACAGCTACAAGAAAATACAAATAACATAACAGCATTCATCCTACCTTGAAGCAGCCAGAGTACATCAGTTTTAGCTCAGTTTTAGATTAATTCACTCAACTCCAGCTGTCTTCCACCAAAAGTATAGAAAACAAAATAGACGTGCAAGAAAATGCTATTTCCTTATCAAATTGAGGGGTTTGAATATTTTTTAAAATTATTTTTATTTCCCCTCCCAGGTAAGTTAGGATTTGAGTATGTTCTGTAGGCATTTAAATAGTTTTTCCTGAAAATATCTGCTTTGAAAGCATCAATTAGGATATTGCTGAACTCCTTCTTCCTCCAACTCTCAGTTACTAGTGGGTGAACCAACCACATTCCCACTAACTACAGGACTAAGTGGAAAAAGAAAAATAAATACAGTACTTAGGTGCAGTATTATGAAATTAGCACAATTTAAGTTAGTAACTGAAAATCTTTTTCAACTTTTGCCACTTGTCATTTATATCTGTGTACATAAACAAGATGGAAATCTTGAACTGTCCAAGTCATCCAGTTCCAAACAAAGGAGCAGTCTAAAGAACAAGCCATACAGCCTCTACCTTACAACTTAGCAACTGTTACCAAGATCTGCATCTCAGAAAAAAAATGAAGCCTACAGCCTGTCACTCAAAACACTGCACTTCTCCAAGGCTGTCTTCTTCAACACTTAATATAAAAAGTCAGATGGGCTCTTTAACAGATACACAGAAAAAGTATTTCCTTATCACTAGCACAAGAGATAGATGATGTTTCTTCAGACAATCTATTATTTCAGCAGCTTGGGTATTTATTTTTTTCTTAAATCTCTGTAGTAGATAAATCAGTGACGCTCTATTGTTCTGTTTTTTTATCTAAGGAGAGTTGCTGTTAACTATTTTTTTAAGAACCAGACCACAAAGATGTTTTGTGTTAATGAAGCACCCGGTAAAAGAGAAACACATTGCATCATAAGGTGATGTGGAAGAACTCAGGTCGTTGTTCATTACTGACAATAATCAGAAAGAAAGCTCAAACTTTTTCCCTTAAAACAGAAAAGCATTGAAGAGTTGTATTTAAAAAAATCACAGAATTAGTAGCAGCCTCTGAAGTTCATGCACAATTTGAATAATGTCATATAAGGGAAGGAAAAAAGAAAGCAATTTGTGGAAATACTACTATTATGAAGAATAGTGGTATACATAGACTCATCCCACTCAGTGTCATTTTTTTTTCTTGGTCTACTTATGACTTGCTACGGTTTCTAAGAACTCCCAAGCGGAACAGTGTGAACAGTTCAGCTCCTGCACCTGCATGATACAATCATGCTTTTGATCTCTTTTTCCTACTATTCTTTAAGAAATTATTTGATAAGTTTTGCTTCTAATTAGATTATAAATTATTCATGGCATGGACTGTATGTCCTACTTGTTTTTAGGTACCTGGCACTCCATAGCCATGCTGCTTGTGAAGTTCCCAATCTCAGCAGGGGCAACGCAAATAAAAAAGTAAGCAGTACAATAATAAGCAGTGTTATGCAATACAACACAGCCACAGGAAGTGATTAACATCAAGGTGATTAAAGTTGCTGTTTCGGAGTATGATTAACATACACAAAAATGAAATAAGATACCTTCACACATTTTGAATCTCAATCTCCCCTCAAAAAAACCCTTATGTTTCCAACTTGCTTCTAAAGTCAGTAACGAAGTTTTGGCCACCTTGTTAAATGGAAATTGTCAGTATATCCAGGTCTATCCAGCATGTCTTTTAAGACAGAACAAAACTAAAAAAGGCAACAACAACCTTCTTGAAGTTTCTCTCCCTTACAAAATTCGTCTACATTCATCCCACAATCCTGCTTCCCTACCAGGGAATTGGAAGTGACAAGACAGTATCCTTGATGGCAAGAAGTTTTAGTGGTGACACGAATGCCAGACTGGCATTGAAAGGCAAAATTTCAAATGTATTTTCTAAGAGCAATGTTTCTTTAATTGTATTTTCTCTTATTTACTTGTATTTGATTGAAGCAAGTATTTTTAAATGTTTTTTAATTGTAGTTTTTTTCCTAAGATAAACAGTGAGCATTATTAATTGATTTGGGGCTATTACCAACTTAAGTTAAATGGCTAATAACAGTAAGTAAAAACACAAACAAGCTACAAAAGTTACTAGAGTTTCCCAGTTAATGAGCAACTTACTAGAGCTTGATGCTGCCCCTGAATTCATGAAGTGCAGGGCACTTTGAGTTTTCAAAAATGCCGGGTTACTGACAGTAAGTACTCCACCCATCCTGAGGCCATCAGCTTTGACAAAAGGCCAGCTCTTCCTTTCCCCTCCCCTCTCCTCTCTCCAGCATCCAGTTAGAGAAGCTGAAGTACCTCACTGCCAAAGCTCATTATCGTGCCCATGGTGACACCACACTTTGTGAAGTCAGAGAGCCTGTTCACTGAAGAGTATTTACACAGATCCATCAGACATGCAGCTGCTGCATGGATCAGAGGCTAAGGCTGCATCGTTACCACTACCAGCAGAGAAGCCTCTTCAGCCTAATATCCTGGAATTAGGGCAAAAGGATGGGACTGTTTCCCAGCAGCTGAAAACCAGTTACACCTGGGTCAAAAGCAGGTGACACCTGGAGAATATGATGCAGTGCAATCTTACCAAGCTTGCAGGCAACCACTTTGGGGTGGGGGAAGGAAATCCAATCTGGGAGCCAGGGCTGCTGTTGGCAGAGGCTGGAGAGCAGGCCAACAAGAACGTTGTGAAATTTAGCAGGGTTCAGAGGGTGCACAAGGACAAGGAGCCAGGGAGGCAGAGGTGTGGGCTGCCTACAGGGGCTGTGCCAGCTCTGCTCTGGGGGGTTCCAGCACTGTGGATGTACAGACCAAGGCAGCCCTGTCTGACCTTGGATCAAAGACCTTCTCATACCTCCTGATCAAGTTATCCTGCAATCCCCACCTAATTCAGTTGCGCATATTTATGCACATTTTACAGGGCAAGTAAATTGACTTGCTTTTCCTGATCAACAAGGATACAACTCAAATTTCAGCCCAAGATTGTGGCTGTTTAAAATATTCCAGATGAAAATCATGAATTGTTAAAGCCTTTTCCCAGCCTTCAGAAATATTTCAAGGTATTTTCTATATTGAAAAAAATATGTCAGCTATGCAAAACACTACCAGCTCATTTCTGACAGGAAGTAAGAGCTATCTACTTATGGCATTAGTATAGAAAGACCCAAGAACAGTTAAGACAGTCAGACCCTGGCAAAATGTGATGAAGATCCAGTGTCATATACAAATTCATGACTTCTGCCCATTTCAGATTTACCTCTATTTATCTCAGTCAGAATTAATCAAACAGCTTCTCTAGGGCTGCACTTGATTTCAGAAAAAGTATTATTTTCAGAAATATTTATTTCTGCAGCCCTCAAACTATCTCCAGGAAACATGGGTTGCACAGCAGCAACTTTTCTAAGGTGAAAATTTCTTGCTGTAAATTAATCATCTCATCTAGCTATGCAAACAATGAAATAACCACCAAAACAGGAAACGTGTATCAGCTATTTTCCTTCAGCAGTTTTATCACAGTATTTGAAATGGATATTGTAAGCTGCCTAAACATTACCATTCTTTGTGTGGCACTTTTTTTTTCCTCTTGAAACATTTATTTGATTAGGTGGCCTGTGGATCCTGACACAATCAGTACTGGTCAAGTTCTCCAAAACAGTTGTACAAGAAAATGAATGCAAAACCATAAAGCCATTATGAGATAAAAACAGCCACCAAGGATACTAAGGTGTGTTCTAAACACCTCCTGGTAGTACAGGATACAGAAGGAAAAGAAATTATTCAATTAAGAGGCATGAAGATATTTTCCTCAATGGAAAGGCTGAAAAATGGGCAACAAGATAAAGACATGAAAAAAGTAAGGCTTGTTCCTGAATGGCTTTGTAAAAGACAAAAGGAAGAAATGAAACACACAAACAATTAGGTTTGTTACTGAAAAGGCAAACACTCAAGAATCATTGCCAGAAGACACAGTGACAACCTAACAAGATACTGAAGGATTTGAGAGAGCAGACAGTCAGAGAGGCCCAAACTTCATACTGCATTTCCTAAGCTGTTAACAAAAAGTGCGTCAAATGCAGTTTTCACAGCACAAATGGAACATAATTTTAGTTTGCACTATCTATAACACAGATAATGGCATGATGACTTTCAAGCACTGTAGTGTTATTAGGAGATACCTTCCACCCCACACACCCAGTAGAGACATTATAGAGTCATAGAATTGTTAAGGTTGGAAAAGACCTCTAAGGCCACCAAGTCCAACATTAACCCAGATCTGCTAAGGCCACCAATAAAATATATCCCTAAGCATCACAACTACATATCTTTCAACACCTCCAAGGAATACCTCCCTTCCCTGGGCAGCCTGTTTCAATGCTTGACAATCTTTTTGTGACAAAGTTTTTCCTAACACCCAACCTAAACCTCCACTGGTGCAACTTGAGGCCATTCCTCCTTGTCCTATTGCTTGTTACCTGGGGAAGAGTAACCTCACCTTGCTACAGCCTCCTTTCAGCTGTAGAGAGCAATAACATCCCCTCTGAGCCTCCTTTTCTCCAGGCTAAACAACCCCATCTCCCACAAATGGGTGAAAATTATAGCTTTTCACTGCCATCCAAACTTACAGTTTCTCAGTATATATGGTGCCTCACACAAATACATAAGCGATCATAAAAAAAATATGGGAAGTGTGATGATTCTCTGTTGCTGTCATATTAGGGATGGTTGAATGAAGCAACACAACTAATTTTTTTAGAAGGTAAAATGTAAAGTTTATTAGGCATTACATTCTTTTATAGACAGTTTTGAGAAAGTTGGACCTGACTGGTCTTTAATTAACACTTTTCAGATCATTGTTGAATTAGGAATAATACCTTTCTTGTAAACATCTTACAAGTAAACAACAAGTTCAAAACACCAGTTGCAAAGATTAAGGATTATTTTCATTCTTTCTCTGAGCTTTCTTAAGCTCCCCCAGAACAATGCCTGGGAAAGGTTATCTGACTTTCTCTTTGACTAGACTGTCAGCATCCACAGTTCTCCATAACACAATGCATTCAACAACTACCTGTAATTTCTGACCCTTCCTGAGAAGGAACAGGAAAGCCAACTACTGAGAGAAAGGAAAAACTCTGGATGTGACTTGCTTTCCACCCACTCTTTTTTTTAAATTCTCTTGCTTTTTTCAGGCAGGTATGTAAAACCACACAAGTCTCCCAGAACCTCTGTTGATTCCTCACTTGCATTTCAAGATTCCTTAAGGAGATCAATCAGAGTACTTAATGTAAACTACAGTACAGAGTAGACAAAATCCTTGCTGTCCCTTAAACTGTTTTGGACAGTTCAGCCTAAAGTTGAAACTTTAGGGGCTTAGAACTAGGTAGCCTTTAATGCTTCTTCCAACCCAAATCATCTTATGACAATAATCTAGGGAGTTTGCAGCAGCTGTTTTCTACATAAACTTCAAAGATAAACACAATTATATGGCAAAAGTGGAAAGAAAACATCCAACTCATTATAATAATTTAAAAAAAGACCTTGGTGTCAGGTCACCAAGATACAAAGTGTCTGGTAGAGTAAGCCAGGCATGAAGTTTGCTGTTGAAAATCCACTGCCCATGTTTATAAACAGCTCTCCCTCAACGCACAGAAAACAACCAACCAACCAAACATATACAAGCAAAAAACATATCAACTTCACTGCTGTGGAAAGACAGATGAATTTGACAAGCCCCTTCCAGGCAGGCTGATGGCTGAGGAACAGAGCAGGCAGGGACTGAGCCTCCCCAGCAGCCTACTTGACAGGTCCTGTCAGTTTTTATTTCTGGCTTACCGCCTGCCCACAAGCAGCTTTTGTAAATTCTGAAGATTCTACTTTTGGGTGCAACATTTTTTGAAAATAAATATATTGTTCTTTAGTCTCACATTTCTTCCCTAAATCTCAAAATTTTCCATCAGGAATGTTCTCTATCCAGCTCTGGGCTCAACCCCTTTTGTAAGTTTATCCTTTCCAGCTACCAAGTCCTCTAACCTCCAATGCAAACAGCTCTGGTTATCCCTACAGAAAGACTTTAGGAAACCTCCAGCTACACCTACAATTACATAAACATTGATGTATGTGTGAGCAGTATTATTCTGCAACCTCTTTGGGGGTGCAGGTGCAAAGAACTACAGACTGGCAGACTCTCTGTGTGGCCTGGCAGCAGAAGAAAGGCACTGCCAGGCTGGAGGTGCCTCTGCCGAGATAACACCACCACCAAGTGCGAGATGCTGCAGATAACAGAGGGGGAGCAGCCCACACGCAGATGGCTCACCCTGTCCTGTGCCACCACTGATGAGACAGCAACAGGACAAAGGGCAGGCAGGTGCTAGAGATAACAGACTGTTAGCTCTTAACAGGATGGAGGCCAGTGAGAAAAGCGAAGCCAGGCTGATTAGTTGGGACGTGATGAGGATGATAAATGGATAAATGGAAAGAACTTGGAAAGCAAAGAACAGGAGAAGGGAATGCAAAGAGAGACAAATCAGGTGTTTGAGGGCACATTACCAAAGCAGTGAGGGGGAACCTGGGTGCTCTCTCTCCTGCAGGTGAGGAAACAGCTAGAGAGGACCTCCTGAGGTTTTAAAATATACCGGATGGAGCAGACCTTTCCCCATATTTATAGCTCATTAACTGAGCATTTGGGTAATACTAATGTAACTCTGTTCAAGAAAGTTATGAATTCTGTTTGTACCATTCTGAAACAATGCAAATAACTTTACACATGACCTTTTTTTGATTGTTTTTCCTGTCTCAAAAATAGATTTCTCTCAGGACAAGGCAGGCAACAACCATTCCAGTTCTCAGAAGATAACACAAAAAATGACTGCTAAATCAGAGTCTAAAAGGCGTATCTACTACATTTCCTACCCCTAACAAATGCTTATGAATAGTACAAGCAAATAAACACTTCCTATGAGTAACAGGAGTGTTCAGATCTTGAGAGTGGGAGACTTTTGGAGCCAGATGTGATGCTTGCATGATTAATAATACCCAGTAGAGTTTTCTTCCACGAAATTACTCAACTGTTTTCTGAACTTGTTTGAATTTTTTATATTCATAACATCCTGCAGAAAGATCTCTACAGCTCTGCAACATAATGTGCAAAGAACAGGTTTGTTCTGATTTTATCACCTAGTAGTTTCATTTGATGTGCCTTATATGTGACAAACAGGAATATTTCTCAGAATAGATGTAAATAACACCACTACGTACACCATAAAACCTGATGTCTTACTCTAACCTCTTTCTCCCAATTACAGTACTTCCCTAAAAAACATGGACTCTACTTAATCTTAAATTTTTGAAACAATGTATGCTTTTATTATGCATTTTGGTAAAGATTGTTGTAGTGGAGAATAGACTTGACTGAAATGTGTGATATACTTCCTTCTAATTATCTACTTTTTTGAATTAGAAGAAGCTAATGTGCTTTAAATCTTCTTGCCTGCATTCTAAGATGGAGCAGCAATTCTGATTTTCTCTGAAATACTTCCCTAGATCCATCCATAAAAACCTTATATAAAATAGCCATGTGCTATCACAGTATCCACTTTCAATACCAGGTTCATGAGCACCAATTTTTGACTCACAATGATGAGCAGGTTACCAGCCTATGATCTCAGTCTCCATACATTTACTGATTTCAGAATCAAATTTCAGAAATCCAGAACTTTTAACTTTTAAGGATTCAAATATAACATTTAGCATGTTAAATTAACAAGCCTTAACATGACAGTTTAGGACAACACAAGTTTCAGTCCTTCTAAGGATAGAACATTTCACCAGAACTACACAAAGTTCCTTTTTGAGCACAGAAGTTGAACACATGAGCTATTTAGACAGCTTCTCACAATCTTCTCAAAACTGCAATATGTGTCATGCTTAGAACTTATTCTTTCACAATATCTCCGTTCAAAAATGAAAGAGGAAGAAATAGTTGTTGGTCTGATACTACATTTTAACAAAAACGTGAAATGTTTTACTCTGACACCAAAGAATTTGAGAAAGACTTTTCAGTTCTTCCAATGCTCTTCTGCTGCTGTGTTTGGGACTAACACAGTAAAACTACATAGGTTTTTCATTCCAAGGTTTCCATCCTGTAATGATCACTTGAAAGAAAACTATCAGAAAAAAAAACCCTCCTGACACATCCATAAGTCTCTTTTGTCTGCTCACTTTCACACAATGCTGAATCATATTTTCTCCACATGCAAAAGAGACGACTGACCACACACAGAGATCTCATCTGAACATTGTGGCTTGGATCAGTAATTAGCAATGCTTTTAGTTTGTTTGTTTCAAAACCAGGACACACTGGAAGGTTCTGACATCATTTATTTAGAGTAGGACACAATGTATCCTAGTTGTTTCCTGTTAAGCATAACAATTCATCATTCCCTGTGTCCAGTGATACAGGGCTGCCAAGCACATGAAATAGCAAACCTGTACATATTGGTGTTCTGATTTTGGCTGGGATGGAATTAATTTTCTTCTCAGTAGCTGGTACAGTGCTGAGTTTTTGATTCAGTAAGAGACTAACATTGATAATGTACCAATGCTTTCGTTGTTGCTAAGTGGTGCTTATCCAAACCAAGGACTTTCCAAGTTTCCCAAACTCTGACAGCAGGTGCACAAGAAGCTGTGAGACAGCATGGCCAGGACAGCTGACTGAACTGGGCAAAGGGATATTCCTTACCATGGAACATCATTCTCTGAATATAAACTAGAACAGTCTGTTCCTGAAGGACTGCACCCCATGGAAGGGACCCATATACTAGAGCAGTTCATTAAGAACTGCAGCCTGTGGGAAGGACTCATGTTCGAAGAGTTTGGGAGAGACTGTCTCCTGCTGGAGGAACCCCAAGCTGAGGAAGAGTTTGAGGAGTCTGCCCCTGAGGAAAAAGGAGAAGTAGAGACAATGTGGGATGAACTGGCCACAGACCCCATTCACTGTCCCCACCACTGCTGGAGTGGGAGGGGGCAGAGATAATTAGCAGTGAAGCTAATCCCAGGAAGAAAAGAAGGGTGGAGGAAAGGTATTCTAAGATTTGGGTTTACTTTTCGTTACCCTAATCAGACTTGATCTCCCCATGTTGAATCTGTTTTGCTCTTGACAGTGACTGGTGAGTGATCTCTCCCTGTCCTTATGTCTACCCACAAGCCTTTGATTCTATTCTCTCTCAGCTGTTCAGCTGAGGAAGGGAGAGACAGAGCAGCTTTGGTGGGCATCTGACTTCCACCCAGGGTCAACTCAGTTAAGCATATTTGCAAACTTTTAGCTGACACGGTTAACTGAGAGTTAAAAATTTACCTGCAGTAGCTAAGGAAGGCAATGAAATGCTGATGTGAATATTGAAGTGGAAATCTTATTGTCCCATCTGTCAGTTGTAAAAACAAACAAGCCAACTCTATCACTGCCTTACCCTGATGAACAGAAGAGACTCATTTCCTTGTATTCTACTTGTACCCATGAATAGCCTATATTCTTTTAAGGCTGTCATTTCTTTGAGGAAAAATCAGCTTTGAGCTTAGTCCTTTTACACGTACTAGTGTAGTAGCTTTGACAAGAGCTACTAGGCAGTGTGTTCATCTGCTACTGGCTCTGAAATAGGTCACTAACCATTGCTCCAGCTACATCAAAGCGGGCCCCTCCAGAAGTGTCACACTAGTCAGGGCCCACAGCTGGAGTGCTGAAGCCTGGAGCTTTTCATGTCCCATGCAAGAGCAGTGAGATGTGGCAGGAAAGCCTTTGGGCTGTAGAACACAGGAGAGAAGGCTTTGCTCTCGTGTGTGGTGCTGGAACTGGTCTCATATCAGGACCTCTGGCCAAAGATGGAAAGCCAGAGAGCTGGTCCCACAACACCCCGCTGTAATTAAAATATGCAGCAGCTCAGACTTTCCTTTTCTCCACCTGACTGACTTCATGCCTACCTTATATATGATGCCTCTGCTACTTGCTAATAATAGGTAACAACCAGATGCCAGAGCAAGAAATTATCAAGCTTAAATATTGAGCAAGTATTTTACATTTTTTGAGGAAGTTATAAAGTCAGCATTAAAAGTCAATAATGCCTGCTGGTGCAAGTGAGTGCTGTAATCAGACTGCAGTCTAAACACAAGGCAGCGTCAAGCAGAATGTAAAATGAAGGGTCTGCAGGAGAGGCAGCACATCAGAAATATGTCTGTATTTGAAGTTCCCTGACAGTATTAAATAAACTCAAATTCAAGAGCTACAGTCTTCCAAAACACATGCCCTGAAAAACTTGTTTAATATTTGCAGTCTGATCCCTTTTTCATCGATTTAAAGAGAAATTGTTTACTGCTTTCTTTTGGAGTAACAGCAGTCTGTGTGGAGCATCATTTGCTATGTTTGAAAGCAACAGACACATCCATAAAGAAAGGAAACAGTGCTCCCTCTAATTCTCCATCTTCATTCCCAATACTAATGAAGGAACATTAGAATGCTTTAAGAAATCATTGGGAAATGCCACTCATGTCACAGTTACCTTACCAGGTAGACAGTGGGAGAGTTCAATACCTCACCTCAGATGGAGGGATTTTTCAGTGATTCCATCTCTGTACACTAACACTCTTCTTGGAAGCAAACTACTATAACCATTTGTTCATGGAAGGTATGTTTTTTACAGATCAAAGCGGACTACAGTTTTAGCTTGGCTTTAGTCCACATTACAAAATAAATAAAGGAATATATGTTCAACCTATGCCCAAATTTGAAGGAAAAGTACAAATATTCCACTATCTTCATTCACTTTCAGAAGCATTTGCTCCCTGTGCTCCAAAAGGCTTGGCACCAAGGCACACGCCACGTTATTCTATGAATAACACCAGCACACACACTGTGACTTCAGGGAGAAATGATTTTTCAGTGGCAAAGTGTGTGCCAAAAAAGCAGTGGGGTTTTGGTGAATTCGCTTCCAGCTCTGATCCGGCAGAACCACAGCTGGTTAGAATTTTAAGTGTACTGCAGAAGTCCAAGGGAGAATAGAAAGAACATGAGTTTGTGCTGATTTGGGAAAAGTGGTTGACTGTACAGATCTTAAAAGGTCATGAAAATGCAAAAATAATTTTTTTCCTCACAATACATATTTTCACTTCTTTTCTGTAGAAACGGAACCAAGTGGGTTTAGAGACAGATGCTAAAAGAAATTAAATTCTGCTATAAAACTCCAAATTATTTCTAAATTTGCCTAGAGGTACTACTGAGGTCATTGCTACTTCAGTAATACTAACCATCTCACAAAAGCTGGAAAGCACAATGAAACTGAGTGATGTCCCAAAGTGAAAAATTAACTACATGAATTAACTGTAGAAATTAAATTTTATCAAGTACCTTGTATAAAAAGCTGATTGAGAACTGCTGATAAGAATTTTCAGTAAGCTGTAAAGTGGTGAATAAAATTCGTTTTTCAGCACGTTCTGACTTGCAAGCAAATACTGCTCTTGCCCAAAGAGGTCTATATTTAGTTAGTAATAGCCCTTCTGAAGACCAAAAATATTCTTTATCCCCAGCAGTCCAAAGGGCGAAAGGCAAAATATATGAATAATACAAAATTTAATCAGACCTCATACAATAGTCATCAGTCTACCTTTATACACAGCTCCACACTAAGTTTCAAGAACTACATTTCATCATCTGATCTAAACACTTCCTCCCTATTCACCAGCCAAAATAAGGGCCTTTCCCAGGCTTCAGTCTCACATACAAGCAGGAACAGCTGTGAAATACTCATGCTATAGAAAAGCATGCTACGTAAAAATTACAATTTGAGTTTACTTCTTTGGCAATAATTCCACATATCAGGGTATGAGCTTTTTCTTTAGTCTTTTTTCATTAACAGCCATACAGATTTATATATCCATACACATACTAATCTTCCTCCACTCCAAATGCTCTTAAATGCTGATTTCCTTGGTAAAATGTGTCACATTCATGACATTCCCAGTTACTAGCTTTCAAACGAAAGATGAGCAAGTTTCCCTTATCCCATCAGAAAATTTTCTCTCCTTCTTATATATAACATTGGGGAATTTAGTAAAGTCCAAGGAAAAGGCTGAAGTTGAAATTTGAGTGGGACTGAGGGGCTGGGGAAAAGAAAATGTAACATGTAACAAATTCTCTCTTGTTTTGATTACAGCATGTACAATGCCACCCAGGATGCTTCCCAGAAACAGCATATTTGAAACCAGATATTACAGGATAGCAGGAATATCCAAAAGAAATTATGAGTAAGTTATTATCTTCCAGATAATAGTGCATTCACAGCCTGCAGAAGTTCCCCACATAACACAGGATTAAGGGCAACCAAGTTACCAAGCACAAGAGAATCATTATTGGTGAGGCTGCAGTAAAATCAGCCACAAAATTCTCAGGGAATGTTTCTCTATGTGGACATAAGGTAGGGCTGGTAAAACAGATACTTGTGTGTGTTTGGCACTGAGGCAGCTGATCACATCCACATTTATTTACACTGCAGTGTTCACGTGAACACAGGGGACTTTCAAGGCTGGTCTGGAGACTTGTCTTTGGCATCAGCCACTGGTCCTGTGCCTTCCCTAGAAAACATACACATCTTGCAAACAGTGGCAGGAATCTGAAGCGACAAAAACTCCCCATGAAAAATAAAGAATAAAACTGGCATCACAAAAATACTCAATGCTCAAACCAAAGGTAAGGAAAGACTCAGCAAAATCTCCCTCTCAAAGAACACAGTAATGGGTAATTAGCACATCATGAAGCTACTGCAGAGGTACTCTGAAATTAACACGTAATACCTTGCAGTGCACTACTATGTGTTTAAAATAGCTCCTTTGTTATTTGTGTCCTCCTAGATTCTTATGATCAAGACTACAGCTGACAAAAATATGTTCTCTCAGTAGCCACCAGGTGATCGTTCACCTAAAAGTTTCTTTTCATGTGCAAGAGATCAAAATGGGGTGACTTCACTAGCTTGGACTACAGGACCAGCCTCACATAGGAAATGTTGAATTTTGATTCAAGTCATTGATCAAAAATGTAGAAGTTGACATGTGCAGCCACTGGTCATGCTTTGGATTGCTGAACAACATCCAAAATAACTTACTTCCTTGATGAAATGAAACCTCCATACACAGGTACAGTAGAAAATTTAAGGAAAAAAAAAAGCCTAATGAAAACTAAAAGAAGCTTAACTCCTTTTTAAAACCTCAAAGCCCTTTCCTCAAACTTACTCAGCTCCTACCAAAAGTACTCATAGGTTTTAAACAGCTTTTTAAAACCTTTTCACACTTATAAGGACAAATAAAAACTATGTGTGGTCACTGTTCCCGTAACAAAGGACCATAAATTTGGGGCAAAATGAAGGTTATATAATCCCTGCTATAATAGAAGGAGTTTTGCTTCTCACATCACAAAATCAGAATAGGTATGTCAAATTGCAGGGATGCTCATGTAGCTCTATAATGCTGGAAACCAACCCTTTTAGAAGTGACTAGTGGGTCTGGACACTGAGCATGAGGCAGTGTGAAGAAAGACTTCATTTTCAAAACCAAGCTTCTGTAAAGCAAGACCTCTTTATGATGTCAAAAGTGACAGAAAATCAAATGCTGATGAGTTGGACTCTTCTGAATCAGTGTGTAGTTCAATAGTACAACCCCACTGTAAAAATATTTACAGTTCCTCCTGTAAACCCCATAATAAGTCACAAAAACCCAAGGAAATTTAATTGAAAAATACATGTTTATGAGCTAGTGGTTAGACCCTTAAAAAAGTAATCAGACAGAACTGTGCTTTAAACCTACTTTAATGGCATCCATGTAAGTTTCAGTACGAACTCGAAACCTACCAACTTTGAAATGACTCTATGTTAGCTTTTATGTCCTTAGTTTCGTATTTGCAATGTATAAACATCAGGTGACTGGTATTTTGATCAGAGGTATGCAGAGGAAAGGTACTTCAAAACAGCACACAGACCATGTTAGTGTGCTAGTCACCCATCTACAGCTAAAATAGCGGCAAAAGCTGCAACTAAGAAATTTGTTTTCCATTAATAGCTTGAATTTCAAAAATTCTAATGGCAAGTCCCTCTATTAACCAAAACTCCTTGTCCAGTAAACATTTCCTTATTTTTTTAAATTAAAAAAATATCTGCTGAGCTAACATACAGTTGCCTGCTGGGCTTCCCCAGAGAAACAGAGAGGCAGCAAAATAGCCAGGAAAGGCTGCATTGGCATTTTCCTCCACCACTCCAACTCCCATGATAAAAGCTTGCTTCAAAGCAACTGATGCATGAATGAGAAACGTCTAAACCCCAAGCCTATTTAAATGCTAGACAGCAGAGATTGCGATCCTGAAAGAACTGCAGAAGGCAATATAAGACCCTGAACTTTAGAGAAATTAGCTCAGTTTCTTCAGGGACCTGATCTGCAAGACCCCATAGGAGAATTCCCTGTAGGGCTAAGGTGCCCAGATGATCTCATTGATCTTCAATGTGCCACATCAGGAGAGGAGGGTGGCTGCATAAGGAGCTCAGGTGGAGCACAAGCCCTCAAGGAAGAGGGGGGAGGAGGAGATGTGGGGAGATGTCCGACAGCAACCCAGAAACACTGGCTGGGCACCAGTGAAGAGGACGACAAAACTCATCTGGAAGTTGCCAGAGGGCAGGAGGTGCCTTTATATCAACAACAAATGAAAGACCAAACCAAACAGGCACTGGTAACTGAGAAAAAAAAACAAGAAGGAAATTCCGGGGAATTTCAGGACAGCTTTATTCCAAACCTTGGGAAGAAAATGGAGCAGAACATCCTTGACTCTATTTCCAGGAATATGAAGGACAAAAACACACCTTTGCAAATGGCAAGGATAATTCCCCAAAGGCAAAATGTGCCAAATTGACCCACTTACTTAATCCAGATGAAGCCACTGGCTCTGTGGATGAGGGCAGTGCAGCAGACACAATTTCCCTGACTTTAGCAAGCTTTTTGACACAGTCCTTAGTGCCTTAGCACTAAGCAGTCAAACGGGAATGGACAAGACTCATGAAAAAGTGGCTGGTTTGACACTCTCAGGACAGCAGCAAACAGGTCAAAGTCTAACTAGCAGCTAGCTATGAGTGACGTGTCTCTGGGGTTCAACTGATCAAAAGAGCAAACACACACAGTCACCAGCTTCACGTGTAACCCAAACTCCAGCAGTCGTAAAGGTGGACAAGAGGGCTCCCACCTGAAAGACCCCACGAGCTGACGACCAACTCTTGAAACCAAATAAAACCAAATGCAAAAATCTTATGCCTAAGTATATAATGGGAACTTACAGGCTAAAAATCAGCTTTGGAACAGATGTCCTGGGGGTCCTGGTGAACACCTGGTTGAACACAAATAAGCAAGGCATCCGTGCAATGATGAAGGCGAACTGTATAGCGGGCTGTGTTAGCATTAGTGCATGCTAGTGATAGGGAGCAACCAACATTTTCTATGTGACGTTCCTGATGCCTCAAATGGAAGTTCTGTTCCTGGTTTTCAGCTCCCCTGCCACAATTAGAGATTTTTTTTAAAAATTATGGAGAATACAATGACCTATGAAAAGCGGTAGACGAAGCTGCGTATGTTTGGACTAGAAAAGAGAAGCTTCTTAATGACTTGGGGGGTACTCATGGAGAAAAGGTAGCCAAGATCATCTTAGTGGGGCACAATGAAAGGAGTAAAGGCAGTGTCATTGGCTGCAGCAAGAGAAATTGTATCTAGACAATAATAATGCAAAAATCCTACAATAGGGGTCTTCACACACTGGAATATGTTTGTCCACAGGGGCTGCAGAATCTCCCTCTGCACAGATCTTCCACACTTGAGTGCAAAAGACTGAGCAACTCGATTTTCTTTTGAAGTCAGCTCTGCTCTGTGCAAGAGAGCAGGCCTCCAGAGGTCCAGTGGCAAGTCTGAATCTCTCTCCTTCTCAACAACAAAGTTCTATGGTAAGCAGAAGGTTGGGAAAAAGAACAAATAGGACTACAGTGTGCATAAACACAGACCAACTAAGTGAGTATTCATAATGCCTACAGATGATAAGGCTGCATATGAAAACTGTTTCCATGAAGTCTGAAAACTTGCTTAGAGAACATCTACTTTCTGCAATATTTAGATTTATATAATAAAAAAATAACTTGAGCAAAGCTGATTATTGAAACACAAGGATTTCTTTGCTTCATCCTAATGTTCTCGATTTTGCTTGTAGCATAGGTATAATTATATTTTTAATTTAGATGACTATTTGTAGAAAAAAACCAAACTGTATGACTTTAATTTTTTTCAAGGTATTTTTTCAGACCACACAGAGCTTGTCTCCAACAAACTACATTCTCAGCTACAGACAACAGACCAATTGCACAACATATTTCACTCTTATGTAAATCATACATGTGGAGAGAGATATGACTACATCTCTATCAACACATGAATATATATTTATTTTTTTAAAGAAACCACGTGAAGAGATATATGGGCTTTTCTTCAGAAAGGTAATTTCTTTGAAGTGCCCTTCTTGATCTGTGATGTCACTTCAGCCCTTGACAAGATCAAACACCTTTCTATTTCAGTCAGTTCAAGTTCAGTGCCACGCTTCCTCTAGAGATTTACAGAATAAGACACAAAAATATCAGTCAATTTGCAATTGGTTTTTACATGGCATAGTTTTTTCCATGGTGATTCTTCAGATGATCTCACCAGAACAAAGAAAGCAGCATGCAGTTTTGAAGTAGCATAACTTTTTAAATAAGTAACATGTATAACTCTTCTATTCTCTAAATGGTAATTAGGTTTTCTGCTGGATGATGAGGGTGGGGGACAGAAATCCATCACTGCAAATGATTAACATCTATTTCCCTTCTTTAAGCTTTAAAGAATTTAGTATTACTGCCTAGGTCCAATACAGAATTTAAAGTGCAATTCTTAAAATCACAGATGGGTGGAGAACTACAACCACAGTAGCAAGCAACAGATTTCCCCACAGACAGCAGTATGGGCAAAGCTTTATCAGCAGTACCACCATTCACTGCACCAACAGATGTCAGTGCTCAAAGGCAGTGAGAAAAGTGTGAGCAGAGTTAAAGACCCGGTCTGCATCCAAAAGTGTCTACCACTAAATAGTAAAATTACTATCTCCTTAAGCACTACACTTTGAAAGCAAAACGGCTTTTTTTAGCTTGATATTCTTTTACACTAGCTACTTCCTATTTCCTTGGAAGAAAGCAGTCCTTGAACAAAAGAAATTTCAAAAGGCAGAGATTCATATTAAGCATAATATTATGTGAAAGAAAAGTATGCAGATACTTAAAAAAAAATAGTCTCATGGTGGTCTGAATCCTAATTAAAGAAGCAAGCCACACTGATCTAATGTAATTTTATTGCAATGTTTTAAAAGCAGACACTGACTTTTAATAAATAATTGAAAAAGAGGGTTTATGTTGCCAAGCAATATGATCAGCCCTACACAAGTGAGATGATGGAAAATTCTGGGAAGAAAGTATCAGACATTCTTTCTTTCTACTTTATTCATATGAAAAACACATAGTACTGCCTCTACCCTAAATGTCAGCATTATATATCTACACATGAGAAGTGCAAATCTGCATACTTTTCCATTAAAACTGCAACTTCTGTTTCTACCCAGTATCAGAGAAAAAAGTTGATTCTTCTGTAAGTATTTTTGAGATGCACACAGTCTTATAACAGCCAGATGTTCCACAGTCATCAGCTCATTCATTGCACAGAATCTTTTCAGTCCTTTGCACAGTATTGCCTACCATCTCTTCTGATTTTCACCTATTTTCTTACATGATTAGAGATTTGCCCTTAAAAGAAAGGGCTCAAGTTTCAAGTAAGTCAGAGCCCACTCACTTATTGTATTCTTAAAACAAGTTTAAAACCAGGTACATACAGCTTCCAAGAAGGAGCAGAAAGACAAATGAAAATAATTTTTACACTTGTAGTTACCCTTGCCTAAGTAACTGCATATCTCAGTGTTCCCACAAGAACTGTGAATGTTTAATTTTAACAGTTATAAGAATGTAACAGCAGGTTATGTGCTCATCCAATCTGTTTGAAAAGCTTTTAAAATCAGAGGCATCAAAATGAGCAATACCTGTATCTTCATAAATACCAGCTATAAAATCCAACCAGCTTACCGTGGAGAGTTATAGCAAGTTGTCATATTATTTCATGCAAGCCTTTCTTGGTTACAAGAGTTCAAACTGAAGATTTCAAGATACAAGGAAGGCAAACTAGGAGTTTTACTACCCTGCATGACTTCTTTCATAACAGCACTGGAACACAGCACTCAACTGTTGCTTCAAAAGCTTACAAAGCTATTGACCCAAACACAGAACCAGGGAGTCTCGGGTTTAACCTGTCCCTGCAACAAAACAATGCTTTTAGCAGCAGTTCAGTGGTAAAGCAAAGCTACTCATGTGCAATCATGAACCACACTCCAAAACACAGGTTTAAACTGACCCTAATGAACAGACCTGTGGCATGAGTGGGAGTGAAGACAGCTTTCACCCAGCGCAGAGCAACAGCCCCTGGTTTTAGGGGTTGTTTTTGGAACAACCAAACAGGAACCAGGTCTCTGAGTTCTGGTCTGAAACCTGGCACAGTGTGCAACCCTGTGTGTGCTGCTCTCAGCCCTGGAACACCCAAGTGCTTCCCATCAACAGGAAAGCCTTCTGGACCTGCAGGCAGGGCTGCCAAGCACTGCAATACAACTGCGGCTTAACCACAAGTCTGTAAAAGGTCTCATTTAATCTGGTTCGGGGAAGCATGCGCTTCATTACTCACCAATTATGTTTTCATAACAGACTTGCAGACACGATTAAAAAGAGTCACGGAAAACAGAAAAACAGAAGATGCCTCTCAGAAGTCTGCACACAATCTTTTTATCGCATGCTTTAAAAAGCCCAAACAACTCACTGGGAAAAACAAAAACCACACCAACAAAAAAAAAACAACTGAATAATGTTGTGGATAAAGAAGATTTTCACACAAAAGCAACCAATATATTGAGCATCTGGTACATTGCCCATATTGCTTAATTTACAGTCCCTCATNCAGCAGTACCACCATTCACTGCACCAACAGATGTCAGTGCTCAAAGGCAGTGAGAAAAGGGTGAGCAGAGTTAAAGACCCGGTCTGCATCCAAAAGTGTCTACCACTAAATAGTAAAATTACTATCTCCTTAAGCACTACACTTTGAAAGCAAAACGGCTTTTTTTAGCTTGATATTCTTTTACACTAGCTACTTCCTATTTCCTTGGAAGAAAGCAGTCCTTGAACAAAAGAAATTTCAAAAGGCAGAGATTCATATTAAGCATAATATTATGTGAAAGAAAAGTATGCAGATACTTAAAAAAAAATAGTCTCATGGTGGTCTGAATCCTAATTAAAGAAGCAAGCCACACTGATCTAATGTAATTTTATTGCAATGTTTTAAAAGCAGATACTGACTTTTAATAAATAATTGAAAAAGAGGGTTTATGTTGCCAAGCAATATGATCAGCCCTACACAAGTGAGATGATGGAAAATTCTGGGAAGAAAGTATCAGACATTCTTTCTTTCTACTTTATTCATATGAAAAACACATAGTACTGCCTCTACCCTAAATGTCAGCATTATATATCTACACATGAGAAGTGCAAATCTGCATACTTTTCCATTAAAACTGCAACTTCTGTTTCTACCCAGTATCAGAGAAAAAAGTTGATTCTTCTGTAAGTATTTTTGAGATGCACACAGTCTTATAACAGCCAGATGTTCCACAGTCATCAGCTCATTCATTGCACAGAATCTTTTCAGTCCTTTGCACAGTATTGCCTACCATCTCTTCTGATTTTCACCTATTTTCTTACATGATTAGAGATTTGCCCTTAAAAGAAAGGGCTCAAGTTTCAAGTAAGTCAGAGCCCACTCACTTATTGTATTCTTAAAACAAGTTTAAAACCAAGGTACATACAGCTTCCAAGAAGGAGCAGGAAGACAAATGAAAATAATTTTTACACTTGTAGTTACCCTTGCCTAAGTAACTGCATATCTCAGTGTTCCCACAAGAACTGTGAATGTTTAATTTTAACAGTTATAAGAATGTAACAGCAGGTTATGTGCTCATCCAATCTGTTTGAAAAGCTTTTAAAATCAGAGGCATCAAAATGAGCAATACCTGTATCTTCATAAATACCAGCTATAAAATCCAACCAGCTTACCGTGGAGAGTTATAGCAAGTTGTCATATTATTTCATGCAAGCCTTTCTTGGTTACAAGAGTTCAAACTGAAGATTTCAAGATACAAGGAAGGCAAACTAGGAGTTTTACTACCCTGCATGACTTCTTTCATAACAGCACTGGAACACAGCACTCAACTGTTGCTTCAAAAGCTTACAAAGCTATTGACCCAAACACAGAACCAGGGAGTCTCGGGTTTAACCTGTCCCTGCAACAAAACAATGCTTTTAGCAGCAGTTCAGTGGTAAAGCAAAGCTACTCATGTGCAATCATGAACCACACTCCAAAACACAGGTTTAAACTGACCCTAATGAACAGACCTGTGGCATGAGTGGGAGTGAAGACAGCTTTCACCCAGCGCAGAGCAACAGCCCCTGGTTTTAGGGGTTGTTTTTGGAACAACCAAACAGGAACCAGGTCTCTGAGTTCTGGTCTGAAACCTGGCACAGTGTGCAACCCTGTGTGTGCTGCTCTCAGCCCTGGAACACCCAAGTGCTTCCCATCAACAGGAAAGCCTTCTGGACCTGCAGGCAGGGCTGCCAAGCACTGCAATACAACTGCGGCTTAACCACAAGTCTGTAAAAGGTCTCATTTAATCTGGTTCGGGGAAGCATGCGCTTCATTACTCACCAATTATGTTTTCATAACAGACTTGCAGACACGATTAAAAAGAGTCACGGAAAACAGAAAAACAGAAGATGCCTCTCAGAAGTCTGCACACAATCTTTTTATCGCATGCTTTAAAAAGCCCAAACAACTCACTGGGAAAAACAAAAACCACACCAACAAAAAAAAAACAACTGAATAATGTTGTGGATAAAGAAGATTTTCACACAAAAGCAACCAATATATTGAGCATCTGGTNAACTTAGAAAGAGACCACAAAAGCCTTCAAAACTGAATGTCTAAAACATGCTTTACACAGAGACACATCTGAATACTTGAGTTTGTTACCAAAAAGACACACAACCAGAGTGTCCCATCACCTCTGTACCACCTCAGGTAGCAATTTATTGCCAGACTAAGGGCTGCACTGTTAAGACAGAGCGAACACTGAATCAAAGCCACTTTCCTGAAGTATTACTCTTACTGTGCCAAATGAGTTAGGAAGACAAATCTGTTATTTGTAAATAAAGGAAATACTTATCAAGATATTATCTTTAATATGAAAACCATAGAAGTTTCCTCTTATGCTGGCTCCCCAAGCTAGAAAACACCCCAACCTAACCAAAGGGGAAGTTAACACACTCAGCAATCCTTAGAGCAGTATGTTTCAGACAACTTTAAGAAAAGGTCTGTCCATCCAACAGTCATACAGGTCCTTCTCCAAGGACATTAATTATTTTCCACAAGAAGAACTGTCTTCTGTCTCTCCATGACTTCCTTTCATAAATCCTGTGCTTTCATTAACATTCAAAGAAGGTATCAAAGCTTGGCTGTCTACCACTCTTATTTGCTCTCTGGATGAGATAAGACGTTTTTTGGTCTTAACAGTAGATTTTAATAAACAGGTGGATTTTTTTCTGCTTCAGTTTGCCTGCAGCACAGAACTATAGCCTTAAGCAACTCACTAACATTATGATTTGCTCCATTTCTTTATATTAATTTGCTGCCGTAGGCTGCTGTACTAGCATTAAATACAAAATCATCCCCATTAGAATATAACTTCTGCCAAAGTACAGGAGATATTCCATTTTAAGCTTTACCTCACATGTTTACACCACCTTATTTAGCTCTCATGAAGAGATAAGGTGTGTCTGTAAATAAGGTGTGTCTGGAATTTACATTTTGCCTTTACAGAAAGATAAAGAATTAATTGTGCTTGTTTTGGGGTTGTTTTTTTTTTTTTTTTTGTG